>JAMQGT020005096.1:0-102055 GCA_024447675.2 Pterophyllum scalare
ATGTTATGTAACCTACTTCGTTCAGTTACGTATTGCTACTGTAATTCATTATTATCAGGCTGTCCTAAAAACTCCCTGAAAAGCCTTCAGCTGATCCAAAATGCTGCAGCTAGAGTACTGACAGGGACTAGAACGAGAGAGCATATTTCTCCCATATTGGCTTCTCTTCATTGGCTCCCTGTTAAATCTAGAATAGAATTTAAAATCCTTCTCCTAACATACAAGGTCTTGAATAATCAGGCCCCATCTTATCTCAAAGACCTCATAGTACCGTATCACCCCAATAGAGCACTTCGTTCTCAGACTGCTGGCTTACTTGTGGTTCCTAGGATACTTAAAAGTAGAGTGGGAGGCAGAGCCTTCAGCTTTCAGGCCCCTCATCTGTGGAACCATCTCCCAGCTTGGATTCAGGAGACAGACACCCTCTCTATTTTCAAAATTAGGCTTAAAACTTTCCTTTATGATCAAGCTTATAGTTAGGGCTGGATCAGATGACCCTGAACCACCCCTTAGTTATGCTGCTATAGGCCTAGGCTGCTGAGGGGGGTCCCATAATGCACTGTTTCTTCTCATTCACCTTTATTTACTTGTTTATACTTCACTCTGTATTTAATCATTATTATTAATCTCTGGCTCTCTTCCACAGCATGTCTTTTGTCCTGTCTCTCTCCACTCAGCCCCAACCGGTCGCAGCAGATGACTGCCCCTCCCTGAGCCTGGTTCTGCTGGAGGTTTCTTCCTGTTAAAAGGGAGTTTTTCCTTCCCACCGTCGCCAAGTGCTTGCTCATAGGGGGTCGTTTTGACTGTTGGGTTTTCTCTGTGTTATTGTAGGGTCTTTACCCACAATACAAAGTGCCTTGAGGCGACTGTTTGTTGTGATTTGGCGCTATATAAATAAAATTGAATTGAATTGAATTGAATCAGTTAAGGATTTAATTTCCATGAAAGGTAAAATATCTGGGGCCAGAGTAAAGACGTTAGACAGCAGTTCACTAAAACAAAAAAGCAAAAATGTAAACTCCCATTGACATCCTTCACTCAGTACAGACATCAGAGAACATTCGTCCCTTACATTTTGGGGGGTGGGGGGGTGGAGGGGAATCCGATTTGACAACATGAAGAATTTACACCCATTTTTCAGGTTTTTGATTTTGATAGGAACCTTTGCAGAGAATTACATTTTGACCTGAAAATAATCTACCCTTGTTCTCAACATTGTGCTGCTTTGAGATTAGAGGCTGACTTGAGCATTTCTAAGCAATGGACTTTAAATAAAAGCACTTTATGTGCAGTTTTTGTACTGATGATTTCATTCAATGCAGTTGACATAAATAACCTAAGGTAACCACATTAGAAATATTCAGTGATGAATACATGTACAAGATCCCATATAAATATAAATCTATATATCTATAAAGTAGGCTGAAATGTTGTTTATAATGAAATCATGAAGGAAATCAAGTCATTGTGTCTTTGCTAACACTACATAATATTAGATGACTTATAATATTGAAAAACTGGGAGAGTGATGATTTGTATTTCTTGGTGTGTTCATCTGTTTGCCCTCAGTCTCACTGGTAATAACGCACCTCTGTAAATCCCTGCCCTGTCTTTTTTGCATTATGTAAATCACACTTTTAAAACATCTAGAATTTGAATCATTGTGCACTCTTAAAATGCCATGGTGTTTTTTGCAGCTGAAAGGCAGTATTGTAATTCTACAAGTGTATGGTGTTAAAGCTTTTGTTTTTTAAAATCATGGTGCTGTTTCTAATGTGGCAGCACAGATGGTGCCACAGAGTTTGAATATTTAAGCTCAGGCAGTGTCCATCAGCTCAGGCCATAAATTCAGAGAGTATTCCAGGTCAGGCTGGGCTTTCCCCATGGAAAACAAAGAAAATACTAAAGCAAGCAAATCCAGCACACCTACATAACACTTACTGTTTTTTAACTAAACCCCACAAATTCTGTCTATATGTTAGAATTAAGCTGCTGAAAAGAGAAAAAGAGCTCAGTGTTCTGTCAAATATGACAGCACCATTTTTGTAGCTATTACACAATCAGAAGCCCAGCACAGAGCTCAGGTACAGTGATTTGTGCACTGAAAAGAGTAAAGGCCACTTTTTTATTTAGTTATAGCTGTACCATAGCTCTTTGTAACTAGGGGTCTTTTAGAAGAAGGGAAAAAGTGTACTGCTTGGTTGCAAAACAACATGTTAACAGAAGATGGATGGATGGATGGATGAGTGAGTGTGGGTTCTGTTTATTTATTAGGGCCAAGCTCAATATCTGGGAGTCTTTGTCTTAAATATAAATTTGTCTGGCAAGGCTTTTTCCGAAAATGAATATATAATTTCCCAGCATACGTATGTACTGCACATGGAGTGAAAGTAAATAGTAAATACAGAAGATGCAACTTTCAAATACAATATGTGAACTGCAATACATGTGGTTCTATCGCAGCTCTTTGGATTTTATTCATAAAGTTTTTAAAATATGAATTATAGAGTATTTGACTCACAGTATTTAAGCTACTGTCCACAGGGACCATGAGGGCTGAAGGTCCTCTGGAAGGGTCTGATTCAAAAATGAGAAACTCTTCATAAGCTGCCAAAATAGCTCCAGAGTGTGCACATTAGCTGCATCTCGTCACATGACCTCTGCCCAGATACTCTGCCAACAGTGAAACCTAACTTTAATATAACTAAATTTTTTTTTTTTAAATGGCTTTGATGAATATCAACAAAAGTCTGTGGATATTATCAAAAGTCTGGTACAAATGAAGGCTCTGACAGTGCCAACAGCCTTATGTTTAAACCATCTGATCATCTGAAAAGAAATGCCATTAAAATTCCATGCAGGGTTGTTTATCATCAAGATTCATCAAATTAATTTTTGTAGATGTTTGAAGTTTGGCAATGACTGTGCACCTGTAAGAAAACAAGTGAAATGGTACTATTTAGTATATTATTTGCTTGGTTTTGCAGGAATGGATCTACTTTACCCGGCACAGCTTGCACACTAGTTGTTTTTTATTAGTTTTTGTTACACAGTCAAAGTTAGAGACTATTCAAATATGCAGTGATTGTGTATACATTAATGTTTTCTGTATATTTTTTGGGACTGTGGAAAAATGCTGGTAGTGGGCAAAAATAAATAAATTAAAGTTTAAAATATCCCTTTGCTAACTGTATGAGCATTGTTTGGCTCCTTGTTTGTGGCCTTGTCGTATCTTAATATGAAACTGCTAATTGTTGGCATACCCAGTTTCTTCCAAGAAACTGGGTATGTTTCCTCATTTTAAGTTGTATTAATAAAATTACAGCGATATCTGTGAGCAGCCAGTGCAGGCACAGGTGAAAGTCCTTTATATAATGCAAATATACACATTTTTAGTGGTAAATAAAGCCTGTGGTTTGAACATTTATGCTACTTTTTTTTTCTTTTTTCTTAATTTAAACCCTTTTTCCCCAGAGGCACAGCAGAAAAGAGTACCTACTGGGACCTTGAAAAACCAGTCTTTCAAAAGTGATAATGCATTTAATTGTCTGGTTTATTCAAGGCTTTCTGCCAAAGTGAAGATCCCTTTAATTCATCATTAATAAACAAGAACAAAAATGCACCCAAATGCATAAGGGGCTCACAGTGCTGTTATTGATATGTTTTCCCTTGAGATATTGCAGATAATAGTGGTGACAGTGATGTTAAACAGCAGATGTGCCAATTATGCCATATATGTATGTAATAACCCATGTGCATACCAATACATTCTTGCCAACTATTCCAAACCCATAAAAAAAAAATTCTCTTTATAAATACGCTCAAATGAAATCAAGAGGATCCTGCTATTATGTCATTATGCATGTCTGCGCAACAGCCCACACAGTGGACAGGTCTTATTTTAATCGGAAAGAGAAACAGAATAAAGCAACACGCAGTGGTCTGGCAGTCATTTAGCTGTACTGTTGTACATTAGTTAATTTAAAATATGCATGTGGCACATTGTCAAAGACCACATGTGAGGGATGTATTTCTCTTCACCAGCACAATGTTTCTTCAGGTTTTCATTGATGGAATGGGTATCTTGACATCTTGAAGTGCCTCCAGTAATTCTCCTAAATTGTCCTTTTGGAATACAGCCCAAGACTGAAGCCTAGTAATACCCAAACTACATTAAAACTGGGCTTTAACCCTGGCACAGTTATGCAATAGCTAATCACTGTGAGTGCTTAAGAGTTTATTAGGATGCTTTCATGCTTAAAATAACATTGCAAGGCCCTAGAGATGTGCACAGCTGGTTTACCAGCAGTTCATTGACTTTATACAGTACTGTTGTTAGTCTCCTTTGCCTCTGCTAATGAAAACTGTCAACTAGAAGATGGTTACACCCTCTACAACATCACCCATTGGTTTGTGAAGTCTCATTGCAGCACTTTGGCTATCGCCATCTTGTTTAAAAAAAACAAAAAAAAACAGAGCTCAGCATTTAGAGGTGGAGCTAACTAATTACCCAACAGTCAAAACAACCCCCTATGAACAAGCACTTGACGACAGTGGGAAGGAAAAGCTCCATTTTAACTGGAAGAAACCTCTGGCGCAACCACGCTCAGGGAGGGGCAGGCAACAGACATCGAGTTGTATTAAATAGGACTTTCCAACAATTGAAAATACTGAGGCAAGGACATAAAGCAGGTGCAATGGGTTAATTTTCTCAAAGAAAATTGCCATTAGAAATAGGATTAAGGACCTACCAGGCCTTCTTTAAGACCCTGAAACTGTGTCTATCCTTTATGTTCAATTTATGTTGATAACATAACCAGAATGCCAGAATGTTTACATACAAAGCAAAATAGTAACAATGTGAGTGAAATCTTGTTGCTGGGGATAACTTGGTGATATAAAAAATAAGCAATATTCAAAGAGAGGTGTCAGATTCTAACTGGGTTTTAGAACAACTGACATCTCATACAAATATGTGAAGCAATGACATTGAACAGTGAATTGAGGGGAAAATCAGTCTAATTTAGACCCTGACAAGATACGATCTCATTTTAAAGAAAAGCAGCAGTGTGCAGGGAAGAGAGGAATGAAGAACAAGTACAATCACATATGCTGGCAGCAGCAAATCAATTAGAGTTAGATGGAAACTACAGTGTTGTGCTGCCATGTAACCACGACTTTTATATTTGCAGACATATATGCTTGTATTTATATAAAGACTAGAATTCCACTCACATTTTCCATACATAGTTAATGAACATTTACTATTACTAATACTATCCATTTGGCAAAATCATTGAAGAGCCTGTTCACTTACATTGAGAGACTTTGACTCTGCATTGTTGAATTTGGTGAGAAGACAATGGTTTCCAGATACCTGTGGGGGTTTCTTTGTCAGGTACTGCCTCTTAAAAATGTTATTTGCTGGCACACAGAATGTTGAGGCAGAGAGGGCAAACAATTTGTGACTGAGCTGGATCACTTTTTGCACTGATGGGACTTTTTTGTACACATACTGTACAATATATCAGCCAGTATGTTCAACCCACTGGGATGTCTGTCTGAAGAAGAAAGCAAGGGAAGTAGAACTCATTGTGTCATGTGTTTTTTTTTTGTATTTTTTTTGGGGGGGGGGGTTGTATATGTGTGTCCACTGGGCTTTGCTTTTGCATGCCAGAGCTTAACTATGGGGGTTGTGTTGCTCTCTTCACAGGTGATAGTGTCTGCAGGATATGATAAGATATTTTTCTCTGCAATGATATGCTTTCAGAATTTAAAAACTATACAAAAGGATGACATTGTTAGCATATTGTGGATAGTTGGATATTTTTTTATTATTATTATTATTCTGCAATGTCACAGCTCTTAATCTAATTCAGCTGTTATTTTGCTTGAGACATATATTGTTCAATAATTACAGCTTTGAATTTATGTGTCAGGTTTTAGCCACATAGAAAACAAAGATGCAAGAAATGATGTGATTTTGTGCTTTTACGCAGCTGTTTACACAACAAAGTATTTCTGTCAGCACAGAAATATTTTTTCTCTGTTACTTCACTGCTAATGTAGAGTAGATGTGGAGCTGAAGTAAAATTTAATGAGTTTTGGCTATTGGCTATTGAAAAGTTAATGATTGCCCTGGATGACATAGTTATATTATGAACATTTAATGAGAGGCAATGTAGGTTTCTAAAACAAGTTCCTTCTGCTGGAAGGCAGAAACCTGCTGGTCCTTTTACAGATGCTAACTTGTGGTACTTTTAACTTTGCCATTTTCCTTTTTGTGTTTCCCCCACAAAAAAAAAAAAAGCACTTTAAGCTCAACTCTTACTTTGAAATTTTTCATAATTATCTTTCCTTTCCAAATTCCTTGTAAGTAGTAATAATTTTATATTTTTTTCCATGTTGCTGTATCTTTAAAGATTATTTTGACTCATTTTCACAGTTTTATTACTGCAAACATCGTTCTGATGTATCCATCTATCATTGTATTTGAGATCAAATGCTGCACAGAAAAATGTGACTTGAGCTTGGAGGTCGGATGGATGACAACTGCACAGACTTTGCCCACGCAAGTCTGATATCTTGAAACATAAAGAGTACTTTCAAATCCAACACCATAGCAACACTTCTGCTTCTGCTTACCTGTTCTACCCACACATGACTCAGTGCTTCTAATCCACAACAGTAATCCTTCCTGTGATGTTAATAGAAAAAAAAAATACACTCAGGGATGCTATAAAATTGTTAAAGAACTCTCAATGTGAAAAAATGGAATGGGTAATAATAAGAAACTGTTGGTTTATTTAATGCCTGACTTGAGCCTTAATCTCTGTGCAAACAAATTTTATCAGATGGTAGATAGCAAAGGATAATATGTAATGGGAGGAAAAAGTAAATTAAATAGGAATGATACTTACAATAAGCCTGCTTGTGGATTTCCCTTAAGGCTATGCTAACTCCTGGGGTTTGGGACATGATTATTCATAACTATGGGTCCATCATTAGAAATCTCTAATTAATTGCTAAAGTGCTCCAGGGCCTGAAGATACTTCCATCAGGAGCAAAGTTAACATTTCTCTACAGCTTCCTGAGGATGAAATGTTGTAAAAATGAGTCACAGAAATTATTGCCATTTGCCTTTGGTGATTTTAAAGCCATTTTGTTGGAGGTATTCAGAGGAGACTTTTAATAGGTAATATTCAGTTTAACAGTAATGCTGAACACTTTTTTTTTTTTTTGAGACAGAGGTTGTAAACATTCTTACTAAACAGAACACTGATGGAGACTGTCGTGCAAAGCCCTGTCTCACAGTGCATTCAGGTGCATCTTTTTTTGTTATTAACTATTCCTTAATTTGATTAAATGGCAATAAAAGCCCATTTCAGGTTAAGAAAATACTATTGCTATCATGTGTTAGAAAAAAAGAGTATTTTTCTTTGAAGAGATTGAGAACTCTAGTTTCCAGCCTCATACACCCATCCACTACCACAGTTTTACTCCAGACTCATATTTCCCATTACATTACATCATAAATATGCTGTGCTGCCTGTATTTGCACTTATGATATAAATGGTAGTAAACAGTGTTGGGGAGCACACCATGTGTGACTTCTGGGTAGCACCCTCAATATGCATTAAAAAAATGCATAAATCATATATGCTATAAACTGTATATTAGTCATGTCTGCCTTCCTATGCAATATTTGTCATTCAATAATTATTGAATTACAATAATCATTCAATAGAAATCCAGTATTTGTCAATGATAAAACATGCACAGTGTTTTAATAAATGCTAATGATAAAACAGAAACCACTGGCACTGGTAAAGCCAGCAAGGAAAGAAAACACCTGCAAGGACTCATTCTTTAGCATAACACCCACCTGCACTATTACTTACCAACAAAGCCAGAGATGAGCTGATATCAGGCATACCACAGTATGACAGCTGTTCAGCATGGCCTGTTATGA
Source organism: Pterophyllum scalare (assembly GCA_024447675.2). Lineage (NCBI taxonomy): Eukaryota > Metazoa > Chordata > Actinopteri > Cichliformes > Cichlidae > Pterophyllum > Pterophyllum scalare. The sequence goes on from JAMQGT020005096.1 coordinate 7,973, forward strand.
AAGCCTGATTATAAAATATCTTGATCATCTATTACTGACACAGTAGTTACAGGCTAAGCAAGGGTATCAGATGATAAATCCAAAAATTCACCTTTTCAAAAGGCCTTCATTTCAAAGCGACCAATGATGTTTAGAGTTTTAGATACAGTTCATAGGGGTATGTGCCTTGTGAGCAACCAAACCTTTTGTCTAGACATGTAGCTCAGAGCTGGGTTTCTACAGCCAGTGATAGTGATGAAGATAGTGCTGCACAAATGGAACAGAGCTCTCATCTTAACTGTGGGGAGCAATGGTGGTTGATAGCCCAGGGATGCCTCAAATGGGGAGAGACCAGAGGAGATGGTCATGGTGTTATGGGCATACTCAATCCAGTTAAGTTGCATGCCCCAGGTGGATTGGTTGGCAGAAGCTACACAACGGAGAAGTGCCTCCAACTCCTGATTGGTCCTCCCAGCTTGCCCATTAGTCTGGGGATGGAAAACGGATGATAAACCAACCTGGATGCCAAGCGTGGGACAGTATTCTCTCCAGACATGGGACTTGAATTCGGACCTCGGTTGGAAATGACATCTTTAAGAATCCATGAAGGTGGAAGAAGTGGTCAATGAGCAGCTGGGCTGTCTCTAGGGCAAAAGGGAGTTTGAGAGCAACAAAATGTGCAGACTTGGAGAAACAATCAATCATGAGAATGAGTGTTTGACCAAATGATGGTGGCAGCCCAGTCATGAAATCAATGGCAACACAGAACCACGGACATCCGGGAGTCGTAAGTGGTCAGACCAGGCCAGCTGGAGGGGTGCTGGAAGATTTATTTTGCGCACACAATGCAAGCAGATACAGTCGCTAACATCCTTGATTAAGTTTTCCCACCAAAACAAGTGTTGGAGGAAGATGATGCAATTCTCAACATGGCAGGTTAACTTGGAAGTGTGTGCCCAGTGGATGACTTGAGAACAGACACTGACGGTTAGGTGGTCTGTTACCTGGGTAAGATTCATCTTTCTTGACGTTCCTGACCCACGTGAGAGTCGATGATGCAGGCTGGCGGTGTTCTTGGAGATGACATCAGAGGTGGAGAATTGGCATGATACAGTATCTAGTTTTACATTACGGGAGCCAGGCCTGTAACTGATTGTGAGGTTTACACACATACAAACAGCCCACCTGGCTTGATGAGTGTTGAATCTTTTGATCACTTTCAGGAAGGCAAGGCTTATGTTGTCTGTTCATGCCACAAACAGGCACTCAGCTCCCTCCAGCCAATGTTCCCATTCTTCAAGGGCCAGTTTGACTGCTAACAGCTCATGGTCCCCTATGTCACAGTTACACTCTGCAGGGAAGAGACTTTGAGAGAAGAGGAACAGGGATGCAGTTTAACTTCCTTTTGTTGATACAACACAGCTTCAATGCCTGAATCTGAGACATCCACTTTGATAATAAACTGCTTTCAGGTAACAGACTGGATCAGAACAGGTGCAGAGACAAACATTTCTTTTAAAGTGCTGAAAGCTTTCTAGGTAGAGTCATTCCAGTGAAAGGGGACCTTAGATGTAGTGGTAAAGCAATCTTGTTGTAATTCCGGATGAAGGGGCAATAGAAGTTTACGACTCCAAGGAATCGCTAGAGGAGTTTCTGAGTTGCAGGAATGGGCCAATTCACCACAGCTTGGACCTTTTCCAGGTCTGCTTAGATTTTTCCCCTCTCTGATGTAACTAAGGAATAAAACAGTCAACATGAAATTCACACTCCTCACCTTTGACATAGAGTTTGTTTTTCCGACAGGCATTTCAGAACTTGATGGCTGGTGCTTAGAGAAGTTCCTGAAAAAGATTGTCTTTGTTTCTCTTGACAAATTGGTTCAGGTAATCATGGACATTATTAACTAAGGCCTGGAAAACAGCAGGGGCACTGATGAGACTGAATGGCATTACTAGGTATTTGAAATGGTCAAGGTGGGTGTTGAAGGCCAGTTTCCATTCATCTCCCTTTTTAATTCAGACCAAGTGGTAGGCATGCTGTATGTTGAGTTTGGAAAAGATGGTGGCTCCCTGCAAAAGTTGAAAGACAGATGGCAGAAGAGGTAATGGATACTTTTTTAAATAGTGATATCATTCAAACCTCAGTAGTCGATGCATGGAGGAAAGGTCTTGTCTATCTTTTGTAAGAAGAAAAATCCTTCTCTGAGAGAGGAGGATGATAGCCAAATTATTCCTGCTGCAAGGGAGACTGATGTATTTTTCCATGGATTCTTGTTACAGCTTGGTTAGGCTATATAATCTGCTAGTGGGGAGAGGAGCACCAGGAACCAGGTCAGTAGTGTAGTCAAAAGGGATGCTGAGGAGGGAGTGAGAGAACTAAGTCCTTTCTAAATGCTCCAAGATCATGATAAACCTGGGAAACAGATGGCAAGTTAGATGGTTTTGGATGAAAGACAGTGAAAGAATCTCCAGGAAGTGAAGATGGCTTTAAACAGTTCTGATGGCAATGGCTGCTCCAACCTGAGATTGTCTTATAAGACTAGTCTATGTGGATTGTTCTGACTTAAGCCAGGGGTAACCTAGGATCAGAGGAGTGTTTGGAGCTATGAGCACATAATTGAATCAATTCAGAGTGATTACCAGAGAGGGAGAGAGTTATAGGTTCGGTATGGTGGGTGATGTCCAACAATCCACTGAATAATCAGTTACTTTGCTGCAGCATGAAGAGCCACATTGTCAGGGTTTGAGCCTTTATCAAAAAAAACTCCTGAATTTGGCCATAAAGTCAGCATAGGAAAGATTAGGGTTATAGCTCAAAACTGTGCCCAACTCAGAGCACATCCCTGCAAGAACTCAACCTGAAAAGTAATCTCAGCACTGTCAGAAGCATATGCTTGGCTCTGTTGTCTGACCAAAACATATTAAATTAAGAATCCTCCAGTCTTATCTAACTCAACAGATAACACTACAGGTGTGGGGAGAGCTTTCTCCGGATGTTCGGGAGGCGAAGGTGGCGACAGCAAAGCCGCAGGCTGGGGCTGGGAAACAACAGGTGAAGGGTTAGAAGACTGAGGAGGCTGAAAGGGAGAGGAAGTAAACATACCATCGAGTTATGCGATCTTCTGAAACATAACATCCTGTTGACCTGAGATGTTTTCATTTCTGTCTAGCTGTGCTTCTTAGAGGGCTAAGGAGCAAACAGGATCAGAGACTGTTGAGTCCATTGTTTGGCATGATCTTTCTGTCATAGTCTATAGAGCAGATGGAACCCAGAAGCAGACTCGGAATAAAAGCTGATGGGTTTATTTACAAAGATGCAAAGACAAGATTTTGACAGCTTCCAGTTAGCAAATCCAAGGCTCCAATACAACAGATCCACAGTTAAATCTCTCCATGGGGAAAACTCACTCAGAGTCAATGCTGAATTCCTGCGCAGAGGAGAACAAACAGGTGAGGCAAAGGCACAGAGTAAACATTCTGATAGAAGGAACCAGCTTCACTGTTTCCAGATTAATGATCAGGTGAAGGTCTTCCTTCCTCTAAAATAGCACACAGGAAACCAGACAATTACCATCAGGGGAGTTCATTAACCCCAGGTGTGCAGGACCGCAAGGTAGAAGCAGAGGTAGGGCCTACCCCTGAAACACAAGGTGGGGTTAACTCAAACACCCACACTCACACACACAGACAGAGGGAGGGGAGCGAGAGAAATTAAATACCGGAGAGAAAGAACGAATGGGTGAGCCAGAGCAGGAGGACTGGAGGGCCATGAATTACATACAGATTAATAATTTATGTCACATTTGCAGTGTAATTCAAGAAGTTCGGTTATTTTTCAACTTTTCCTGTGTGCTTAACTGCTAAAACTATAAACTATTTTGGACCATCCTTTTAAATTTTTATTTTTAACATTGCTTGTAAGCTGTGATTAAAATCTCCTTTTGCCAGTCAAACATAAAATGCAGACAAGAGGAGCCTATAGAGAATTTATAGAGCTCATCTGGGAAAAGCACATTTGTTTGGTACAACAGTGGATTCAGATCATGACTCTGATTGCAAACGCTGCAATAAAAAACAAGCTCATTAAAAAAAAAACCACGGATTTGTTTACACCAAAAATACAACATTCTTCATCATTTTGTCCTTGTGAAAAGCCCCAGTGGAGGTTTTTTTTTCCTTTCAGGATTGTCAGCTTTCTCACTGTACCTTACTGAAACTAAACTCAAGTATAGTAGATTCAGTTGTTGCTTTTATTAGTATTTATTACTGATGTTAATTAACAAATTTTCAGGTGAGGTGGTGTAAGAGATTTTTTGAAGCTAACTAAGCAATCTTGCTTGGTTCAATACCCTCTGCTTGGCTGGAGTGTCTGGTCTGCTTGCTTCCTTGTTTTCTTGGTTTTGCTTTGTAACTCAACTGAGTGGCATGTTTTTAATGGTGTTTATGTATTGTATTTTGATTATTTTTCTTATAAAATATTTTGAACTAGTTTTTCCATGTGGTTATAGCTGACCAAATTAAATTTTTCCCCTGTGTAGTTTTGCTGTTGTTTAAACTCAGTGTGAAGTGCCAAAAAGTTGACTTTTTCACAGGCTTCTTTATTCCCCCTTTCTTTCTTTTTTTTTTTTTTTTTTTTGCTTTTTGCCTTTTTTGCATGCCACAGATGTTGCAATGGCCTGTCAAATTTCTGCTTTGTTGTTGTGCTTTTATGTTTTTGGCTCTCTCTACACTATTGGACTTCACAAGCGCTAAATGACAGCACCAGGTACAAACCTAACAAGATGAACATGATGTGATGGTCTTTCATGTCATTTTCCACTAAGGATTGAAATTAACATTGCTGGTCCATCCAAACATCAGGCATTTTTAGTGAACCTAATATGGCTTGGATCATTCTAGTCCTCCAAATGATTCAGCTGACAACATCCAAGTTAGGGGTGTCAGAATAACAGATTTTCACGAAATAATTATCATGGTCAAAGAACTTCACAATAATGATGTCATCTTGACATCTATAGTATTTTAAAAATATAATAGCATGAGCACTAACAGTGAGATTCATCTATAACTTTTTTATTGTGTTTGTTGTCTTTTTTGGCAAATTAAATCAGAATACAAGTGCAAGGATGTAGCAACAGAGTCTGTAACAATAACTGTACAAAAGCATGCAAAAAGAGTATTTACAGTCATTTACAAAATCAGATGAGTATCACATTTATTGTCAAAACATGGTTAATCCACCCCTAATGCAAGTAAGACTCCAATCAAAATATCTTCTTGTAGTGACAAAGTTTAAGCTAACTTAAGCCTGAAAGATTACTTTTGGAAATTCATGTGTTCTACAAAGCTCTGAAATAGTCACAGAAAAAATGCAAAAGAGAAAAATATTGTCATGCTTTCCCTTCAGTGGACACACTACCGAAGAAGTGGGGGCTGTATAGTAGACTATGTATCCCACATGTTCTTTGTAAGGGTCAAATTAAAAAGGTGATTTTTTTCTTACAGTAAACTTAATCCATGTAAATCGCCCTTTTGATTCCACCTGAATTTGCACCTGGAACAAAGACAGTATACAAAAAAACAGTCTAAAATTATGTGTGAATCACATTAAATTATCACAGAATTATACTTTATACTCATTATAGCTGACAGTGCTACTCAGAGGGAAACGTTCTTCATGAAGGGTTTTGATTTATCAGTTCTTGTTGTGTGATATCCACATGAGGAGTAGGTCTTATTGCTTTTCCCCTCCTACATGGTTTGAGGGTTATTGGTTTAAACCATTCTCTTTTTGGAAAATGGCAAGCAGCCATTATTGCCTAAAGTGGAATCTTAGCCCATTCTCTTTAAGTTTATTTCATATACTGTGGCAGTCTTCATTTGAATAATTTAATAACAAAAATGCCTTTCAGTGGAAAGTAAATTAGAATGTGAGTAGGATACTACCAAGGGGCAGATAAGAACAGCCACAGTCAAACACAATGTTCCTGTTCAGTGAGCACATTAAACTGGCAGATTTTTTAGTGTATGCCTGACGAGCCCTGGACACTGGATACACTCGAAAAAACACAGCCTTGAACATTTGAGCCTGTGCTGTGAGTCTTTTCCAAACAGATTGTAAACTGAAGCAAATACCACAGAGGCTCACACACCTCCCTAACCTCATCAGCCACTACCTCCTCACCCCTTTCACTCAAACACACGCGTCGGCATCAATTCTCGGATGCAGTTTTAATTGATGATGAGCAGTGTACTCGCTCTAAACAGCTCAGGATATGTTGCTGATTTTGTGCAGCGTTAAACGAAATAAAATCAGGCTGTTGGAAAGTTTGATTTTTCAGAAAACACACATGTTTGTGTTTATTAAAGAACAAAGGGGAAAGTGTCATAGAGGGAAAAGCTTATGAGCTTCAGTCATCCAGGTCTAGACCACTTGGTGAGTGGTTACTGGAGGTTGCTGGGTGTTGCTGGGTGAAAACCTCCTTGTGATTGCTTTGGTCACTAGCTGATTGGCACAGTCACCTGTAGTTTGCATTGAAGACACCAACTTGTCTGCAAACACTCCCCAACAACTGGCTGAGCAGCAGGGAAATTCTAAAAAGTTCAATGCAAACCACAAATAGAAAATGTTAGCCTTCAAAGTGTTTGCAGACAGGTAGTCATCTTCCATGCAAACTACGTATAAGCAAATGCAGCAGTCTGCTAGCCACCAATGCAATTGCAAAGAAGATTTATTTGTAGCATGTTATACCACTTTGTGACAGTTTCACAAAGGGGGTGGCTGGCAATTTCACTGCCAGCAACCTCCATCAGCCATTCAACTACTGGTCAGGGAATATACATTTTTCTCCAGGGACTGGAGGTTGCCAAGGCGTTGCTGACAGGCCTCTAGATCTGTGTGACAGGGGCCTCACTGAGACTTGGAGTGATGATAAGGAATGCACAGTATGCAGTAAATATAGTTTATTAAGGTGGTCCACATCATCATCAGTGATGATGAAGTCCAAACCACATAAAATACTGTATGTTAGGATTATGAGAGGTTTATTGGTAGGGTTTCTCCCCTGTCAGAGGCCCCAGTTCCTACAAAGTTTCAGAGCACCTACTCTGGAGAACTAAAGTAGTAAACAAAAATCACACCCGCATCTATTGAGGCACAGCACCTCAAATCCAATGGCCCTTATTAACAGAATTTTGTGTGGTTAAATCCATTTTCCCCCTTATTTTAGAGTTGAACAAATGAATTAAAGAGAGCATTAGGGAATATAATGGACACTGACAAAACCTGACACGTGTACTTACAAGGATGTGACCATGCTCCTTAATGGTGCATTTTAAAGAGGTTGTTTGAACTTCACAGACCCAAATAACAGCAACAGGTGCAAGTTTAAAAAGCTGAATATGATGTGGTAGCTTTTCATGTCATTTTCTACAAAAGGAGTGAAAATCAATTAGCTCTCCCAACACAACAGCACGTGCAGTATCAGGCAACCCACATGTTTTTTCTTTTTGTTTTTGTTTACCAAATATAATGCAATCCCTAAATTAATAAATATCAAGCTTTCTGGTCCTCCATATGATCCAGTGGACAAGTGTTCCTTAAAGTAATACTCCACTCAAAATACAACCCCAATTCCAAAAAAGTTGAGATGCTCTGTACAGTGTAAATAAAAATAGAATGCAATGATTTGTAAGTCTCCCATTTTTCATTCACAACAGAGCACAGAAAACATATCAAATGTTTAAGGTGAGGATATGTACCATCTTAAGAAAAATATTAGCTCATTTTGAATTTGATGACAGCAGCACATCTCAAAAAAAGTGGGACAGGGCCATGTTGAGTAGGATCCCCTCTTCTTTTAACAACAATAGGTAGGATTCCAGCTACTCAACAGTCCTGGGTCATATTTATCATGTCATCATGAGCCACATGTTTTTAATTAGTGAAAGATCTGGGCTTCAGGCAAGCAGGTTCAGCACCCGGACTCTTCTACTATGAAGCCATGTAGTAGATACAGTATGCACTTTAGCATTGTGTTGCTGAAATACACAAAGCCTTCCCTGAAAAAGACATTGTCTGTTGCTCTAAAACCTATATGTACCTTTCATCACTGATAGTTCCTTTTGCAACCTGCCAGTTCCATAAGCACTGGTGCATACACATAGCATCACAGATGCAGGCTTTTGAACTTGAATTTCAATTCATCTAACCACAGAAGAGTGGTCTGCAGTCAGCCTCAGTCCATTTCAAATGAATTGTGACCCAGACAAGACAGGGGCGTTTCTGGATCACCTTCACATGTGGCCTCTTCTTTGCATGATTGAGCTTTAACCTGTATTTGTGAATGGCACATGTTCATAGACAGTGATTTCTGGAAGTGTTTCTGAGTCCATGCAGTGATTTCCATGACAGAATCATGTCTGGTTTCAATGCAATGATGCCTGAGGGCCCCGAGATCACGGACATCCAGTATTGATTTTCAGCCTTGTCCCTTGTGCAGATGAATTTCTGCAGATTGACTGAATCTTTTGATGATATTATGTACTGTAGATAATGAGATACTGAAAATCTTTGCAATTTTACTTTGAGGAACATTATTCTGAAATTGTTCCACAATTTGTAGATACAGCTTTTTGCAAATTGATGAACCTCTGCCCAACTTTACTTCTGAAAAACTCTTCCTCTCTGGGATGTTCTTTTTACACCCAATCATGTTACTGACCAATTGCCAGTTGCCAGTTAACTAGCTGCAAAATGTTCCTCCAGCTGTTTCTCTTTTTTTTCTTTAGTTACTCCATCCCATCTTCGTTTGAGACATGTTTCTGCCATTTAATTCAAAAGGAGCAGATATTTTTCTTCAAATGTGGCATTTTCTCAGTTCAAACATTTGATATGTTTTCTATGCTGTATTGTGAATAAAATGTGGGGTTATGAGATACACAGTGTCCTAATTACATAATTGGGTTTGTATAACACTATAATTTGCTTCAGTAGGAATACTAAAATAAAGCCCAACAGCTGGCACTTCATACCTTAAAGCATATATTCTATACAACACAGAACCTTAATGATTTTATAGAAAGAATCTATTGTTATAGATTACAGCAGTAATCTAGATTACAGCACTGTAAACAAAACAGTTTGCTAGCAAATCTGGTTGCCAGTATTTTAATTTTACATGAAAACTGTTACAGTGGAATAGATTTGACTTAAAATAGTGAAACCAGAATCCAAGAACATGTCACCATTTCATCTCTCTGTGCAGACAAGACAGATGCAAATATGCAATTTTGAGACAGAGTAGCAATATTATGTAAATGGCGAGACAATGACCAGGTCAGTTGAAGCAAAAACAGTGCTCTATAATATACATATTTTGCATAAATGCAAATGTCTTTGTTTACTGTGTTTTTCCACTGTGTTAAATATGAGAAATGTTCAGTAATGTTGAAATTCAAATCATTTGTAGTACCACAGCCTTGCATGAACTCTGTGCGTTTATCCGATCTGCCATGAAGATACATTATATTACCGAAAGTATTCACTCACCCATCCAAATCACTGAATTCAGGTGTTCCAATCACTTCCACGGCCACAGGTGCATAGAATCAAGCACCTAGGCATGCAGACTGTTTCTACAAACATTTGTGAAAGAATTGGTTGCTCTGAGGAGCTCAGTGAATTCCATCGTGGTGCCATGATAGGATGCCACCTGTGCAACAAGTCCAGTTATGAAATTTCCTCACTACTAAATATTCCACAGTCAACTGCTAGTAGTATTAGCAATTAGCAAAGTGGAAGCAATTAAGAATGACAGCAACTCAGCCACGAAGTAGTAGGCCATGTAAAATGACAGAGCACGGTCAGTGGATGCTGAGACACACATGAGGTCCCCAGCTTTCTGCAGAGTCAGTCACTACTTCATGTGGCCTGTCCCTCTCCCTTACAGTGGGCAGAGAGCTTCATTGAATGGGTTTCCATGGCCGAGCAGCTGCATCCATGCTCAATGCAAAGCGTCAGATGTAGTGGTATAAAGCACGCCACCACTGGACTCTAGAGCAGTGGAGATGTGTTCACTGGAGTGATGAAACACGCTTCTCCATCTGGAACAAATCTGGGTTTAGCAGTTGCCAGGAGAACTGTATTTGTTTGACTGCATTGTGCCAAGTGTAAAGTTTGGTGGAGGGGTGCTTATTACTTTTTGATTGTTGGGTTTTCTCTGTAATTGTTGTATGTTTTTACCTTACAATATAAAGTGCCTTGAGATGACTGTTTGTTGTGATTTGGTGCTATATCAATAAAATGTAATTTAATTGAATGGTGTAGAGTTGCTTTTCAGGAGATGGGCTTGGCCCCTTAGTTCCTGTGAAAGGAACTCTTAATGCTTCAGCATACCAAGACATTTTGGGAAATCTCATGCTCCCAACTTTGTGGGAATAGTTTGGGGATGGCCTCTTCCTGTTCCAATGTGACTGTGTACCAGTGCATGAAGCAAGGTCCATAAAAACATGGATCAGAATTCTGGAAGAATGATCAAAAATTCCCATAAGTACACTCCTAAAACCTTGTGGAAAGCCTTCCCAGAAGAGCTGAAGTTGTTAGAGCTGCAAACAGTGGGCTGGCATCATATTAAATCCTATGGATTGAGAATGGGATGTCAATCAAGTGCATATATGTGTGAAGGTGGAGGAGCAAATCCTTTTGGCAGTATAATGTATCACATCCTCATTCACAGACCAGATGTGCAACTGTTAGTCAGAAACCTCAGGAATGAATGAAAAAAAAAACTTTTTTGCAACTGCAATTTCTTGTGAATCATTTATAACACTTTTTCATCACTTATTTTACAGCAAAAATAAACAAAAAAATAACTGCAAAACTTTTCTTGAAAGCAAAAAAAAAAAACAACCTTGGGGTTTCTGGAGTAAATTCAACTCACTAGAATGGTCTCATATGCATAAATTGAATGTCACACTTCAAGCCACCGTTATGAGTATAACCACACTTTGGTTTAAGGTAATTATGCAGTCAGAAGTTAAACATTGCAAACATTCTAAACAATTTCATTTCCTTTCCCCCCCTTTTCACCTGAGTAAGTCAAACAAACAAGAAAACAGATTGTGTCGACTGGAGGGAAGCACCTAGACTAGATCAACTTGTTCTTGTCCTAAGCCAGAGCCAGTAGTTCACACTGGCCCTCCAGCATGCCAAACTGGGTAACATATTGTGGTAAGAAAAAGCAGTATTGGGCTGGAGAGGCAATTTGCTGCTGTTCTCCATTTTTCTCTGTGACCTTTTCTTACGTGTGCGTGTCTCTTTGAGCCTTCTGCTGTTCTAAATAATGCCAGTCAGAATCACAGACTAGACACCATTCCTGCACTCAGTCTTCACCAAATGCCAACCAGTCGTCAAACATAAGGACCGAGATTGATGAATGAATTTAGGGTGGCCCGCCTACAAAGACATTGCCATGTCATTGTAAAATATTGTGCACATTATGTCCGAATGAAAAACAATATCCAGTGGTCTCATGTATTCTTCAACAAACTGAATAGCAGCCAAATGTGAGATTAATATTCCTACTGAAATCAGAAATGCTGGGCAAGTATGAGGCTGAGGTTCTTTCACATTTCAAACACAGATGCCATATACTGAAGAAGAAATAGGACTATTTTTTGTTCTTTTTTTTAAAAAAGATCCTTAATTTTAATTTTGTTTTTTAGCTTAGTTTCTGTCCGCTCCTCCAGATACCATTATCATTCTCATCAAAGTGGAAATAAATCATAAAAAAATGACACACAGCAGCGCTGAAACACACAACCCAAAAAAACAAAAATGCAAAAGCAGCTCTCAAAAGAAGGTCTGTCCTGAGATGAAGAATGCTAGTTGAGACTGTTTGTAGATTACAGATTTAATTTCCCAGGCTCAGCCTAAAATCTCTTCACAGTGTCTTTCCCCTTTAGGAATATTAGATAAAGACCTCCAGCAACCCACATATTAAGAACCTGCTGCTCTGGCTGTCTTTTGGGGCCCTATCTGTGATTAAAAGGTTTCTTTGTCTGCTGACAAAACCTTTCTCAGTTGCTCTGCCATCATACACACAAGGACAGGCGACAGACAACAGAGCTCTGTTTGACAGGCTTCCTCCCAGGCAGCAATACTGATAGGCTACTGAAAAATTCAGTGCTGCTCAGAGACTGATCTGAGCAGGAAAATTAAAAGCACCCATTCTCGCAGTTGCCACAAGTGCTGTTTTATTCATTTATTGTTTTGAGGTTCATCTCATGCTAGCTGCACCTCTGGGATGAGAATGTATGTGTACTCACAAATGGGATCACTTTGTCACATCAAGTATTATTAGGACACGAATCCCCTCTTAACAGTAGCGCATGGGTGACAACTCTCAGCTCTGTAAAATATGCACATCTTGTATGTTTCGATTGAACGTGAAATACAACCCTTTCTACCCTTTCTTTCTGGATGTGGGTGATCTTACAAACAGCACTATCTTGTACAATGCAAATCATTAACTTACACTGTTTGTGGGGAGATGCGTAAATTAATCACAGCAAATTATCCTTTCAGAGTTTCGCTCCTCAGCACATTTTAAAGCTCCTGCCTCTTTAGTGGAAATGTCACAGCATGTTCAGTTAGGACCAAGTCATTAAATATGTAGTCGCCTTCGTATTTCTCCAGATTAAATGAGCTGCTTTGGCTTTGCCTGACGTTTCGGTATACACAAATCAAAGCACTACCGCTTTAATTGTCCAGGTTTTAAAGAATATTTGCAAAAAAGAACTAGAAATAATAACAATTTATACATAGACTGGGTGTTTTGAGCCTTAGAAAATGGAAACTAGTAAGAACAGTCTCAAGCAAATGAAGAACATGGAAGCAGTTTAAATATGAGGCTACACTATGAATATAAAATGACACTAAGGTTATTAAAAGTTGTATTGACTGTTTCATCATTCAAATGTGTGGAAAGTGCAAATCACCTTAACTGAAAGTTAGAAAATCGTGATGAGTTTCAAGGATGTTTTCTTCCTTCTGGATATTTCTAACACAGTATAACGCACACTATAATAACAGCAATTTCACTAGTTCTGCAATTAATTAATAATAGCTTTGACATAAAAAAAAAAGTCACAATTGTGAAACTAAGTAGGTGCAGCAACTGTAATTAAAATTAATTTGAAGGGCCCATAATTAGGTATTTCCTCAACTCTACTGTTTTTTACTGTTCAAGCAAAAGTCAGATTAGCATTTGAAAGTGTGAAAACATCCAAATTTCAAAGCAGGGAGCAGTGAACTCCCATAAACCCATGTTATCCAGTATGTTCTATAATATTTCTAGAGCAGGCACATGTTTTCTACACATGACAGATGACTGCTTTGATGGGAACTTATGGAGAATCTGAATCACATTCTTGTAAAGAGTTTGTTTTTCTAACTGCAGATGTGAGTTGGAAGATGTACTCCATAGGGTGCATGTGTGTTTTCCAGGTGGCCTTGAGTTTGTTGGCTTCAATGGAGTTTGAAGGTGTGGGGTTATTTCTCCATGGGCCACAAAGCAACACTGTAGAAAACTAATGGATGCCACTGAGTCCAGCTCCTGAGGCTTTGAGGAAAAAATAACTCTCTCATTACCATTTGTTTAAAAAAATAATTAATTTAACAATAAATAAATAACACAGGATGTATTTTTTATACTTTCTCCTCTGCTGTTTTCCCACTGTCCTTCAGAATAAGTAAAGTGCACCTAAGCACTTCAGCTGTGACGACTGAAGGACTAAATTATATCTTGAATTTTTTTTCTCATCTTCATCGTTTTACTTGAGAAGTGACTTGAAGTGTGTTGCGGTATATATTTAATAACTCTACATTTAATTATGTTGTCCTACATCATACCTCTGAATATCAATATTAATTGTTTAGAATATTTAATTCCTTAGCTGAGGTGCTATGAATGCCTTCTGGCTATTCTGATCTAATGAGGTGCTACATCACAGACCAGGCAGACAATCAGTGGCAAAAATTAACAAAGTTATTTGAATTAATCAGGTGATGTATTTGCGTGAAAATTTAAACAACACTAAAGGGCATGCTACTTTTCTGTTTCATTTCAGTGTACGTGGCAAGAGCCAGTTGAAACTTATTACCGTTAATGAATTCATCTACCAAATATGCTCAACTATTTAGAAGGCCTCGCTGAAACCCATCAATATCCCTGACTTTAGTGACATTAATTCCATCTTGTATTAACTATTATATATACATAATTGGCCAAGTCTGCTCTCAGCCAGCACAGCAAACATGCATGGACTTAGATAGAATAAGTTAAATACTAATGAAGGTCATTAGTGATGATTAATGTTCACAAATACAAGACTGAAGACCATAATACAGCACCTTAATGTGTGAGAACAAAGAAAATGTGAAGCACTTAATATGTTAAGCACCCCTGAGATGAGAGCAATTTGTTAAAAGTGAGCCTTCTTTGCTGCTAATTATTCAAATTTTCTTGCTCACGAGGTGAAGGGTCTTTCCAAAAAGACACATTTGCAAAATAAAGCAGGAAGACTTGAGAGTGTGTTTGTGAGTGTAAACTAACAAGGACAAGCAGAGCGTACATGCACTGTTGAACACTGAATACTGAGGAACCTGAAGGTGCTGAGCGGTTACCAGTTATGTAACCTCTTGTGACTTTCAACCAAAGGATGATGTTTCACTTTCAACCTGATGGAAATATTAATATTGCACAAAGTTCCCACCTTCAGTCTGGTCTGATTTATTCTACCCTTCTTTTCCGTATGGCTATTTCATGAAATAATTCACACGAACACTTTTTGAAAAGATAAAGCTCTTTTAGTATGTATTAATGCATTTCATATATCATTGATTTAGAAAATGATTTTTTTTTTAATTAAAAACGACTGTTTCCAACACAAAGCTATTCTATAACATAAAAGGGAAATTTGACATTAAAAATAACATACCTGTGAATGTGTGATGTGGTATATTTTGTGAAAATACATCTTAAAATGCATATAATCAGCTAAAACTACTAAAAACTGCAATATACAGTATTATGTAATTAAGCACTGATTGTACTTTGAAAACCATTTAGCTGCAGGATGTGTGAGTTTTATCTTTTTTTATTTATTCATTTTTTATATAAATCATATAGTTAAACAGTCATTAAAAGAGGAGTGCATCCTTTATACTCCTTATAAACTTGAAATAGAAAACTTGAAAATATACTTATCTGATTGTAAATTACAAATGAGTTGGCAGCTGTGCACCTAAAGCATGAAACTGAAATAGTGGCATTGATGGCTGAGAAATACAAGATATCTGATTTAAAGTTTAATTTGAACAATTAAAGCAAACCTATGTGTGCAAATATGACATATGAGTTTGACAATTTCCCTTGAATTTTGTGGTATTAGACAGATACCCTAGTCAGACCACAGGTTGATTACACAATTTCCTTAGCATGCTGGGTTTGTGTTACCTCCAAAGTATCAATGGCAACGGTATATCAGCCTTGGGGGAGGCTTTTATTGGCTAACTATTGATTTCAATCTTTATAGGCACAGTACTACTGCCCTCTGTCTCTCTGCCAATCACAAAGAAGTGGAGAAGGAGAGAAGGAGCCTGTATTTGCTTCAAATTTCTGACGTGAACAACTTAAACCAAGAACTTGTGTACTTCACACGAACATCAGCACTTCAAAGACACTTGAATCAGTCCTTATGCAGTAAAGGTTGTTATGCATTTGTTAGAAATCTTCCTAATCGCTTACAAGGAAATGTCCTATATATTGTTTACTTTTGTATGATGTGATTTCAGGAATAGGGAACAATTTAACCAAAAATGTTTACAGACTGAAAGACACTGCAATCATAATTGAATGTGTGTATTTCTGGAGCGCAGAAAGAAGTTCAGTGAGACAGAGTGGGATGTGTCTCTCTGTGAATCTCTGATTTATTTCCTTTGGAAAATATTTGAATCCCATGTCTTTCATAGAAAATAAAGCTATGCAAGCTACTATACATGGTGCCTTTGAACAGGATGTGTGGAACAAGTCAGTGACCTCTTTCATGAGTCAAAAAAAACAGAAAAACAAAAAAGATTTTGTCAAATGCTTTATGGCCCTAATAAATAAATGTCTTGCATTGGTGAACAGTTGCTTGGTGTATTGGCTGCAGTTATTAAGAAGTTAAATGTAAATGGGAAATGGATGGGACACTGGTCAAGCATGGGACTGCAGGCAAAGATTTTTATTTTATTTTATTAAGAGGGCTTTGACTTGAGGGTGATCTTTCAAATCCAGAAACTGTGGCTGATGAATTAATTCTTAATTATTAATGAACAGTTCCTATCCTCCTAGATTACAGTCACCCACTGCTGCTTTTACAAAGCCTTCAAACTGCCTGTTTCACACTGATATCTTACCATGGTCTTATTAAATAAACCATGAAGAAATCATTTAATCACTTATAGTAACTGGGTGGTCCTAACACACATGAGGTAAATCACAGGCTGTCTGACATTTTTCCAGAACATGTGTTTTTTGTTTGTTTGTTTGTTTTCTCACTGTGATTTGTTTTTTGCCTCTGCTTCAGAAACACTTAATGGATAATGAATAGCAGCCCCAGCAGTCAATCCCACATAGCAGTGGTGCAACTTTAAAATGTCATGGTAAAGATGCTTTTGAGCCCTATCTGTAATACAGCACAGCACTCTAGTGGCCACCAGGGTAATAATTGTGTGTATGTGTGTGTGTGTGTGTTTGTGTGTGCATGGGTGTGTGTGTGCATGTATACTTTTACAGCTGGCATTTTGAGTTTGACTGAGTTTTAGAGTGAGCAGAGTTTTGAACATTTAGGCTGGTACCACGTTGGGACAGACCTTTAAAAGCCTGTTTGCAGTTAATGACTTGTTATTTTGTTTAGTTATTAGGGAATGCATTATGTTAATTAGTGTCTCTGGCTATATAGATGTACAAACTTACAGTATTTGTGTATTTGTGACTCACACTGAGGCACAAAGGGTTCATGATTTGCTGCTCATCTTTTCAGATTTTACAAAGCATGACTGAGGAAAATGTTTGCCTGGCAGTACTGACAGCTGAATATTACTGTAGTTATTATTCAAAAACTGTGCAAAGAGGGGGAACATATTAGTGTGTATATGCATTCAGTCTATATTGAAGAGATTTGTTGGGACACACTTGGAACAGTTTAAATGCAGGATGGTGATGGACGGCCACTGCTTCATTCAGCAAATAAGATATTTTTATGTGGGGGTGACATTTTGACACAGCGTCTGTGTGTGATACAGAAAAAATGCTTGACTAGTCATACGGACAGAAGGATGGGATGTGTTTCTAAAACTGAGAACACTTAAGCACCAGTAACTCTTTCAGAAATGTACCACGGTCAAGCTTCCGTTTTCTCTCTGACATGCCAAATCTCATATTGTTTACCCAGTGATTTTGAGCTTTTGGAACTTTTTTTCTTTTTTTAAATCTGTGATTATTGGGTTTTCTTGGTGTTGATATTCTTTCCTGTACTCATTTTCCTTGGTGTATCAGTTCTGTTCTTGGTCTCTGGTTTTGAGTATTAATTTTCCCCCCAGTGTTTCATCCTCTTGTGCTAAGTCTGTCAGTGATGTTTCCCTTGTTTGGTTATTTCCTGTTTTATTTTGATTAATTTCAGCTGTGTTCCCCTCCTGTTTCCTCTTCCCTTGTCAGCTCTTGTATTTATTGTCATATTCTCCCCTTGCCTTTTGGTGAATTGTCTGACATAGCTGCACCATTCCTAGTGGTTTTCCCAGTGATCCCTAGTGACTTTTGGATTTTGTTACTTGTTTCAGGACTATAGGTTACTTGGTCATTTCATTCAAATTAATGCTCAACTTTATGTTCCACATTTCTCTGTTGCATTCTCCATTTGGGTCCTCTCTCTACCACCACACCTTGCATAGCTAAATCTGACACAAATTTCAGCTACAGCTGGTGTTGTGTTTTTATTGTATAAAAAGAGATCATGAAACAACACTTGTTGAGTACGACTAAAAGGACACCTTATTCCTAAATGTAGCCACCTGAAAACGTAGAGAGCAAATTCAGTTACACAGCTAGCAACTAAAAAAAAAAAAGAAATACCCACACTTATGTGATTTAGAATAAAAAGCATTGCTTTCAAGGACCTGCAGAGCATGTTCATTTAGTGCAGGTGCAAGGCTACTTTTAGTGACATCTTTGTCAAAAGGGGTCAAGTATAAAAATGAATGAAGAGAAGAATACAAAACAGAAAAATACACCGATAAGGCATAATATTATGACCCCAGATTGGTGAAGTGGATAACACTGATTATCTATTCATAATAGCACCTGTTAGTGGGTGGGATATTAAGGAGCAAGTGAACATTTTGTTCTCAAAGTTGATGTGTTGGAAGCAGGAAAAATGGAGCAATTGAGCAAGTTTGACAAGGGTCAAATTGTGATGGCTTAACAACTGGGTCAGAGCATCTCCAAAACTGCATCTTTTGTGGGATGTTCCTGGTCTGCAGTGGTCAGTATCTATCACAACTGGCCCAAGGAATGAACAGTGGTGAACCAGCAACAGGGTCATGGGCAGGCAAGGCTCATTGGTGCATGTGGGGAGTGGAGGCTGGCCCACGTGATCCAATTCAACAGACGAGATACTGTAGCTCAAATTGACAAAAAAGTTAATCCTGGTTCTGATCGAAAGACACAGTGCATTGCAGTTTGCTGTGTATGGAGCTGCATAGCTGCAGACCAGACACAGTGTCCATACTTACCCCTGTCCGTCAATGAAAGCACCAACAATGGCATGCAAACATCAGAACTGGACCACAAAGCAATGGAAGAAGGTGGCCGGCTCTGATTGATCAAATTTTCTTTTACATCACAAGGATTCCCGGTGCATATGCATGGCTTACCTGGGGAACACCTAGCCCCAGGATGTACTATGGGAAGATTTGTGAAGCGTTTGGTTCCTGCCAGCCATGTGGATGTTACTTTGACATGTACTACCTACCTAAGCATTGATATGTACACCTTTTCATGGAAATAGTATTCCCTGATGGCTGTGATTTCTTTCAGCAGGATAATGCGCCCTACAACAAAGCAAAAATGAGGAGCACAGCAACAAGTTTGAGATGTTGACTTGGCCTCCAAATTCCCCAGATCTCAATCCAAACGAGCATCTGTGGGATGTGTTAGACAAACAAGTCTGATCCACGGAGGCTCCACCTCACAACTTACAGGACTTAAAGGATCTGCTGATAACATCTTGGTGCAGATACCAGAGCACACCTTCAGGGGTCTAGTGGAATCCATGCCTCGACGGGTCAGGACTGTTTTGGCAGCAAAAGTGGGACCGCAATATTAGGCAGGTGGCCATAATGTTATGCAGTGTATGTATAATGAGTGCTGTCTTCACATGAATTTTATTGAACATGAATGAATAAAATGATTCCTCATTTTATCTGGAAACAGAAAGAGCCCTTAAACCCCTGGAAAAACCACTGTAGATATTAGTGTGACTAAAACTCATTATTCAAAGCAATGGCTTTAGTAATTCACAATTTAATATTACATGGACTGAGCAACTTGAGACCAGAACTCATTTCAAAGTCTTAGTGGCATTTTCTATCATTTAAAAGCCACATCCCAGAATGCTAGAGACCTGTTGAGAGCTTCCTTTATTTTTTCTTCATTTCTCTGGGCATTTACATTTGAAAATTTGGAGATGTGAAGTTAAAATCAATGATGTGGAAAAAAACACAGTAGGCAAGATTTCAGAAACAGCTTGGCAGCACATGCCCGTGTTTTTATGTCATAACTGTTGGTAATTAAACTAACAAGGACCCTGTGGACATATTTGAACTGATTAAAGACTGAAGAAACATTGCTGATTTGGCTCAGTTAAAGACAAAAATAGACAAAACTAAAGCATGAAAAAATATAATAATTTGGATGCTAAAACAGAGACATTTATGAGAATCTTCAGTGACTGTTCCATGTAGATGATGTAGATGGTGCAAATTTGTTTTATTGTGTGTTGATCTTGAATGTATGAAGAACTTCCATTATGAAAGTGCAGATTTCTCCAAGCCAGTGGACATATTAATGTTTCACAAGTAATGTAAAAGTAACGGAATCTTCTGATTTCTATGTAAACATATTCATTTATCTTGCTCTTGCCGTTTTTTTTAATCGGAAATCTCCACTTTGAAACACCTTACAGAGTCTGACCTTTATAAAAGAGAATAACATTAAAGGACTTCTCACAGGTGTGTTATCTTACTGCATTAGTCATGACAAATGCAAACACATTGTTTCTGCGCTTCAGGAAAGGTATACTCTCGGGCTATCATAAAGCTGAAAGCTTTATTTTGAAGCAGCCTTATTAGCACATGAGGATGAACTTTAACATTCATCTTTTTAAGTCACGTATGAAAGTAGCACTATCAATTTTCAACAAGGACATGTTCCTCTATTCCAGCAAGAATGTTCAAAATTTTCAAAAACCTATGCAGTACATGGCCTTTTGACACTTGCTGCACTTGATGGCTCACGAACTGCCTTCTATTCATGCTGTGTAAACACAGCAGGTGGTTTTTAACTCATAAACTCGACAGATGGGCTCAGCTGATTCCATACATTCATGTAGAAATCCTATGTATTGATATTTGCATTACATTTTTGTTTAGATCAGAATGATCAGTCAAGGACACAGATGGTCAGTCAGGGAGTATAGGGAGCAGTCCAACCAATTTCATACCTAATGCTGCCTACTCAGAGCGCAGAGCAATTCTGCTGAGCCCGTTCTATTTGACATTGTGAATGTGTCATGTTCATAGGGATGGCTCCTTTCGAATCAGCCTGATGCAGCACTCGCAAACTTCAGTCGAGCCTCACATCCACTTGAAAAAAAAAAGTCATGCAAGCATTTTTTGCCAACAGTGAAAATTCCTCATCTGCCTGTATCTCCTTTAGCTGTATTAGCAAATCTGACTGCAGTGGTTGGCCAATCTGTAGTCTAAATGTAAAGGGCCAACTTAACTGTGCTTGCATGGCCTGCACGCAAGCACTAGAATACTTGTTAAATGTCAAGGCAATAAATACCCATATTTGCAGGTGGTTTTCATCCCACGTGTGGTAGCTATTTACAAAGAAAATTATGAAGTGCTAATACCACTTCTTATATTCTACAGTCCAGCCCTATCTATTGTTTTCATCTCCATGTTATAGTGCCATGGACATTCTCCTCATCAAACAAAGGGATTATTCACTGAATTACAGTGTAAAGTACCACTTTTTAGTGAACTCCACTGCAAATATGAATAAATAAATAAAATGAAAAATGAAAAGCACAGCTTTATCTGCTTCTTTAAAGCTCCATTGACAGCTAATTAAAAACATCGTGCTTCTGTGGTTTCTTGCTTTTGAAAAGCTGTTTCTGTTGGCTAATATTGATTGAAATGTGCCAGGCCAGGGGATCCGATTAATTTTCAACTCAAACATATTCCCTTTTGATAATACTCTATGAAAGTCTGGCTACATCATCCTGACTTCATCACAGTCATTTCTGCAAAAACGACTCCCCAGATTAAGTATAATTATGCAAAGTGAACAGTGCCTGAACCTTGAATTGTAATTTATGAGCAAAACAAAACTCAAAGATCTCTTTAAGCATTAAGTGCTTTAATCCACGAGTCTGTGGGAAACTAAACCTTACTTGTCCACAACATGTTTGAGGGGAATTTTCAAGGAACTATTTTGTGAGAACAGTGCCAAGGACATGAAAAGGTAGCCTGCAAATCTTTCTTAGAGGACAGTGTTCTTCCAAACCAAACCAGACACAACATTCCTTGATGATAGCTTTTATTGTGAGACATATTGTAGCTGCCCATTTTAGTTAAACACATATCTCTGCAGGACTTTCAAAACTATTCATTATATTGATGGTAACAGCTGTGAATTTGGACAGCCAATAAATGGGGAAAGCATGTCTATGAAAAAATTTATTTATCATCATAACGTTAGACATAGTCACAGCAGGTACAAAGTTATAAAACTTCTATTAGAACCTATTCCTAATATTCATGCAACAGCCAGTGTGTGAATGTCACGTTTTACTTATTCACAATTATTTAAAACTAGCGACTTACTTTACAACGACAAATAGTCTGAACCACAAAATGAATTAGAATCAAGTGTCTACACCAACACTGTCTTCCATCCAACTGGACTAGGAGCGTTTCCTCTTTGCTGATTTGTTGCTTTCGCATCCTAAAAGGGCCAGAATATTAACCGGTTTAAAGTAGTCTGTGCTAGGCGGTAGTGGCGATGAACGTGACGTCAATTACGTCATCACGCAGAGCGCTCGCCTTCAACGAAAGGAGGCACGTTCGTTTCGGTTTGTTTTCATGGTGGAGGCTGAATGACAAACCGCAGCTGAAGTTGAGTTAAAAGTGTAGGGATTCTGTGAAGAATAAAGTTTAAACCGGTGACAGCCGAAGATACAGGGTGAGGACTTTTTGTTTGTTTTTTTACAGGCGCGGAAAAGGGGGTGCTATTTTGACGCACGGTCTGAGCTCACAGCAGCTCTGCAGCTAACGTTAGCCTCTAAGCATGGAGCAGCCTTTCTGGGGATGTTTATCTATCACGACTCGGTGGGGAAATAATAGATATGGTCGATGTTAAAATCTTCGGCTTAAGTGGTGGGATGTGGATTTTAGTGAGGACGTAATTCTTAAATTTGTCTGGAGTTACCTGGCTGTACTTAGCAGCTAGCACGGTGCTCATCACAAACGTGATTTACTTATGAATGTGTATGCATGTACAGTTTAAAAACTAGCCTGCACACAAAAGCAGCAGGGATGATGCAACACAGTACAAACCCTTTTAATTCTAAAGAAAAATTCAAGCTGACTGGAGAGGTTTACACTTGCACAAAACGTGCAGAACTCCACAATCCACACCAAATAAATATGTGACTGTATATATGGTAGATGAATCAATGACTTGATTAACAACATCTATATGTATTTATAATACTTGAATAGTGATAAGACGTTCAGAGAAAATCAGAGCCCAGTTTGTCTTATGTGATTATAAACTGTAGGATTAATAGAAAATTCAATTCTAAGTCATCATCTTAGGCTTGTGGAAATTTTTATATTTGGATGGTGTGTAAACTTTCAGGTCAGTAACTTGGCTGTGGGAAACTAAACTTATTGTGGACGAGTGACATTTATTGTCAGTTATTATCAGTAATTTGTTACTGATAAATGCTGGAATTAAAATATTTCAAGATTGTGTCATTCTGTAATCTGTTTTTGTCTTTCTTTTTTTTTTCTGTGCAGGATTGAGAAAATGTCTGAGCCTGTCATCAAAACAAAACAAGCTCAGAGAGAAGTCAATGGAATTCCAACAGAAGTTGTCTGTACAGAGTTCAGTAATCACATATTTGTAGTTCTCACTCAGTATGGCAAAATTGGGACATTGATCTCTGTCACACCCGACTCCAGATCTAATGATATCAGCACCCCAACATTCTCCACTAAAGTACTGCTGGGCAGAGATGAGGTACGCTGGCTGAAATTGTTCAAATAAATATTGTCAGTGTGATACAGACTTGTTCACGGGACATCAGGCAGACTTGTTGCAACACGGGGTATCTCATTTCATGCTGTTAAAGGGCAAATGAGATTGATTCTGGACTGCTCAGGCGGATTGTGGCGAAATTAGATGTGTGCAGGCCTGGAGCTCAGTGGTCTGTTAAGATTTACACAAGGAAACCTATTTCATCTCTGCATGAGCATGTCATTTTCTAGCAGTCATACACTGCAGGAGATGTATCATCAGTGCCTGAATGGATTAATTCAAAGTTTGTTTGCTTCTGAATACTTTTTCATTATTTTTTGTTCCTCTGGTCATTTAAAAAGGCCACACTTGGACTACTTGTTTCTTGTAAAGTCAATAACTGTTTTAGAGTGAGGGAGGCAGTCATAATATGTGTTGTTAGAGTGAGCTGAATGAATAATGCTTCACAGCAGAAAAGGCAGATCTAATTGTTTACCACACACACCGGATTTTTTTTTTTGACCATGATTGAAAGGTAATCTAATTCTTGTTAAAACTGTTAATGTTTGAAAACACTACTATGATTTGTCATAAGCTTTAAGCACTTCAGTGATGTGCAGTAAGATTTCACCGCATAGGAAAAAAACAAGTTGCTTGTTTATTACATTTATTCAAATGTAGACATGTTAAAGCTTTTTCTTTTTTGCAATAATCTAATGCCTGATTTGTTTTCTCTTTCCAGCCTCTGACACATGTCTGTGCCAAAAACCTGGCAATGTTCGTGTCACAGGAATCTGGCAACCGGCCTGTCTTACTGGGACTGGCACTGAAAGATTCCACCATAGATGCAATAAAACAAATTAAAGAGATCATCAAAAGCTGTCAAGTCTGGTAGGAAGTAATTAAAAGGGACATGAAGCCTGTAGGCGGGGTAAAATATCGTTCGTCTGGATGCTCTCAGTGTCACATTTTATCTTTGCATCTTTTTCAAAATCAGACTCCTCCAAAAAATTAATCTGGTTTAAAAAAGTTATGGCTCCAAGACAGAAATTTATTAATCCAAATTAATCTCCTCTAATCTCTTTTTTTTATTTCGTCAGCACAGACTGTCTTCCACAAAACATAATTTATGAGACATATAATTTACTGTTTGTAAAGAAAGATTTTCTGCATGCCACTTTGCTCTCAAAAGCAGAACATGTGCTAAGTGATGGTTTGCAAAATGATGGCCAGTGATGTCACCGCTGTATTTTGTTAATGTTTTATTCTGTGCTTTATTTTTTTTTTATTTTACAATACAAACATTCAAGCTTGTTTCATCTAGCAGAACAATATATTTCTTATAGAGCACCTCGAACCAATCACTTCTGAAATGTGTTTTCTTTAACAAACGCAGCTGAATTATTTCAGCCCGACTGAAGCGAGACATTGCTTTACAAGTTTTCATCCTCAGAACTTTGTATTTTTGTAAAAGAAAAGCATTTATAGAGCATATGATTCATTTTTTCAACTGAATTGAAAGATGTATATGAGCTTGGTTATGATAAAAGTCACGGTGTTGTCAAGTACATTTTGTTACTCATTTGTTTCTGTAACATCTCACTACTGGAGCTGTTATATTTATTAAATCTAATAAATATGGTTATTTTTTGATTGGTCAGTTATTTGGTTTAAATGTCAGAGAGCAGTGAGAAAAGTCACATGAGTGCTGCCTTCAGATTTCTATGGACCAAACCCCTGAAATATTATTTTAATGTCAGAGAAAAACAGCCAGCAAATTTGGGAACTGGGGCTTTTTTCTTAAAAGATTTTTAGATTCTAATTGATTTTATTACAGTAACATATAAATACTGCATCTTGTTAGATTTGTAAAGCTTCTACATATAAGTCCATAAATTTTTTTTGGACGCCGACACATTTTGTATCATTTTGCCACCACAGGATTTTAAATCAAGCAGTCAAATTGTGATTGAAGTGCAGCCTTGCAGCTTTAATTCAAGTGGTTTTACAAAAGAAAAGAAAATGCATTAACTGTTTAAGTTACAGACATTTTTATACAGTCTCCTGTTTCCAAAGATTGTTTTTAATGTTTGAATGAATATGACTGCCTGCTGCGTTGAACTCATGGACGTCACCAAATGTTGCGTTTCCTCCCTTGAGATGCTACGTCAGGCCTTTACTGTAGCCACCTTCAGTTGCTGCCTGCTTGTGGGACTCTGCATTCAGTTTTGTCTTCACTAATGAAAAGCAAGCTCTATTGGGTTTAAATCAGGTGACTGGCCATTATGAATATCCCATTTCTTTACTTTGAAATATTCTCGGGTTGCTTTTTGCAGTATGCTTTGGGTCTTTATCTGTTTGCACTGTGAAGCAGTGTCTGAACAGTTTTGCAGGATTTGGCTGACTCTGAGCAGAGAGTACACTGAGCAGCCCACTGTACTTCATAGAATAATAAACAGGCTTTAACTGGCATGAAAACTGCATGTTAGTCAATTGGCCAATTACTCTGAGCTTCTGAAAATGGGGTACTATGTATATCGTTGGCTACAGTTTTGCAGTTAATGCAATCCTTTTGCTAAACCTCTTAAATTAAAACCAAAAGTCTGCGCTTCAATCATATCTTGACGGTTAAAAATCAACTGTGGTGGTGTACAGAGGCAAAAAAATACATGTTCTGTCACAGTCAAAACAGCTCAAATATAAACATTCCAGATTTAAGAGCATTCCTTTTATTTCTCGTGATTCTAAATTTTCTTGTTTTTTTCTTTGTTTGTTTTTAAGTTCTAAGGCATCCTTGTAATCCTGTGTTTAACATCACAGTGCTATGAACTTCGGGCCATTTCCTTGTACAAAGTTTGCATAAATGGGGACATAAATATCTGCCTGAGAACCTGCATGCACTTTATTTCATGTAGTCTGTGGGAACTTACCTCAAAAATTTGTGGTTGTATAGTAGAGAAAAAAAAGATTCCTATGTCATTGAAATCAATGGTTGATGTGAAGAAGAATTCAAGACGACTTAAAATTCATAAAACTTTTGCTGCACTTAATAATAGTGTTGAAACTGCATTGTCCAGAAGATGGACTAAAGAAGGTGCATCTGAGAAATCCCAACCCATGTGTTCTCCCTGTTTTGTTTTATGGCTGTGGCATATTTGTAGAAAACTCAATGAACAATATCACTTGATTATTCAATCACGATGGGATGTTCCTGATGTTCTGTGTGAGTGCATTTTGCAATTATGCCACACTTTCTATCACTGAAGCAATGTGATGACAACATATGTTGAACCCAAGTCACCTGTCCCCTCCACCTGTCCCCAGCCTTTTTATTGCCCGTTTCTCAGAGTCGCCACCCGGGGATGCATTCAAATCTCTGCTGTTTATACTAAAGCTTTGTATTTTTAGTGCTACTGTGGTCCACTTGTTTTCTTGAAGCAAGATTAACCATCTGATCCCCAGTGGTGTGGATTTTGACCTCTGTGAGATATCTGCCAAAAATAAAGAAATCTAGCCTGTTGAATGCATCATGAATTTATGAGCTGTATCTTGCACTTCCCTAAGCCCATGTTACAAAGTGCTTCATACAGAGCAACAACATCATAACCATCAAAATAGTGCTTGTAGTTTGCCTGTGGATTAAACAACTTGTTGCAAGTAAAAAAAAAAAAGTGCTTTATAGTAAATATTATTGTATTATATTTGCATCCAAAATATAGCACAACAGAAGCACAAAGCAGCATGCCACTCACACCCCTCTCTGCACACACCCCTGCTAATGCTGTTGATGATTATGATGGTGGGTCAGCCCAACACCCTCACAAATTTTGTGGGAATTGCCTCAGTTTGCACATGGCCACTGGGATTGGGCTTTAGATACTCCTCAGTGAGAAACACAAGCATGCTAGCAGAGCTTTGTTTACAATTACCACATCCCTTCTGTGAGTATATCAGTCTGAGTAAAGGATCAGACCCATGAAGTGCAGTTTAAACCTTCAGCATTTGTTTAAATGTCGCTAAAATTGATACGAATTTACGAGGGGGAAACTGGCTTGTAATGTTAAGCAAAGCAGAAGGCAGAGCCCATAGAAATGCAAAATTATTAACCAAACTGGACAGTGACGTGACAACGTGCGGAATTAGATGGTCTTCTTCATCTCATCATACAACAGCAACCCCAAGGCAATACCCACCCCTCTGAGTGTGTTGATCCGAGCTCCTTTGAAGAAAACCCCTTCACCCTCATCCCGTGTGATCTTACGCCAGTAGTCACTGATCCCACTGTACATGATGTGAGCTCCTTTGCATCCGAACTGCATCATCATACGTCTACGAACAATATCGAGGGGGTATGAGACCAGTCCAGCAATCGCTGTCACAGTCTGTGCAGTCATCCAGCTCATCAGTATGTGGGTGTTCTTGGGGTCTGGAAGCATGCCCTTAGCGGTGTCATAGATGCCAAAATACGCAGCGCTGTAGACGCACTGGAAAGACATACTGAAGGCCCGGTACAAGCCTCTCATGCCATCAGACTTCAGTGAACTCTCCCACATCAGCAGCCAGAAAAGTACGAGAAATGTCTAGGGCAGAGGTCACTAATAGGCGGGCCTCGGTCCGGATCCGGACCGAAATGATGTCTTATGCGGACCCGAACCTAATACCAAAACAGATATGACCACTTAAAATCTTGTTGAGCGCTTTCTGGTTTACCGGCGCAGCTTTTACAGTCCTTACGGTAGTGGTGAAGCGTCCAAGGAAACCCACTGACCAATTGCATGCGAGTTTGGCCATACCACGTGATACCACCAAGCTGGTTTCTGCCAGCCGGTAACATTGTAACAACTTTGTAACAAAGAGGGTTGTTATAGTTAACGAAAATGAACGAAATAACGAAAACTGAAATTAATTTTTTTTTCGTTAACTGAAATAAATAAAAACTATAATTAAAAGGAAAAAACGATAACTAACTAAAACTGTATTGTGAGTTTACAAAACTAACTAAAACTAACTGAAATTATAGATAAAATTACTTTCGTTTTCGTTATTTTATTTAAAGCTTTGTGGATTGATATGAAATCATTTTTTCCGCTCTAGCAGTTTAAGCTGGGAGCGCCTGCCTGTGCGTGCTTACCGCGCGTCCGCAAAGTATTGGCAGCGGTCTGCCGAGAAAGGGGCAGAGTCCCATATAGGGGTTTCTTTGAGTATGATAGCGAGACAGATAGAAGCAGTGTCTTGTTGTGGATGATGAAAACATGTGCGGAGCACTTCTCAAGCGGAAAACCACCATCATCAAAGTCCACCCGAGAAGCGCACAACGGCTACACAAACCGCTCTGATCCTACGACGTCACCTGACGTGCACCTCTGAAGAAATGTGACTATTGGTTGGGTCCGTGCAGCCCAACACTGTGATTAAGCTGTTCAGTCCTTGTGCATTTCCGGCTACTTTTCGCTGCAGTGTTTGAATTTATCAGTCAGAGAATAACAATCAGGAATAATAATCAAAGCATCAATATAAGGACTCACAAATGTCAGCAAATTCCTGGAGGGAGACTGCTGAAACTATTGGAATGGATGTGAAGGAATGAAGAAAGTGAAAAAACAGGGACAAATATGTTTGCAGCCAAAAAACTGAGGACAAAGAGCCAGGACCAAAAAAACACCAGGGACCACAAGGTAATTAACACACATAATCCAGTTACACAAGCATAAATGCGGACATGAGGTCGGCCACTTCGTAGGTTGTGTACAGAGTCCGCAAAGACCCTGCAAGTCTAATTAGGAGCATCTAACCAAGCTAGCTCTGTGAGCAGCTCCAAAACAGAAGCAGCTTCATGTGGTGGATAACATCAGGATGCAGCTGGATATGAGCTTTGACTCCTTCAAAGAGTTCAGGTTGTTTTCGCTGTGTTCTGATGTTATACACCACATGTACTGCACTGACGCTGAACTTTATTGCAGAGTTTATTGCGTTTTGGAGTTCATGTTTTTCTTTATGTTTCCCCCTGTTGATGTTCCTGTGTGTCCTTAATATTACACACATTAAGCACGTAATGCTGCTATTTTGTGAACAGTTGGTTGTTGAATGCAATTTTTTAAAATGGTATCTTTTGTCGAGTTTTTATTACACAATAGTCACTCTTGCACCTGACAAAAACTAATACTAAAACTAACGAAAACTAAACTAAAACTAAGCATGAAGCCAAAATGCACCAGCGGAGGCCAGGTTACTGCGTGCGCTTGTCAACGCCAACTAGGAAGAGCTTCTTGTACTTGACTTTGAACGCAAAGTTGAGGGCCTGAGTATGAAAATGCCTGATAACATTTATAAGGTTCCCTTTCCAGAAGGAAATGATTCACTGATCTTTGATGAAACGAACACCATAGTCGATGATGCCCTTTTACTGCTTGTCTGCTGTGATCTGCTTGCTGTCATGCTGGACCTGAAGGAGGCGCTTCTACCTCTCGATTGTGGTGACGGCTGTTTTAGAGATGCCAGCGGAGATACCACCAGCCCAAAAAAATCTTTGGCTGGTGTATGACGCTCCCGGTGTGCCTTCTAAGTAACCAGTGAACCCTATGCAGCTCTCTGCCCAAGTCAGTGTATGTGCGCTTTGCGGATGCGCCGCACTTTCTATCGTTGAAGCAACGTGATGACGACTTGCGTGGAACCTAGGTCACGTGTACAATCCACCTGTGCCCAACCTGTTTATTTGTACCGTTTGTCACAGACGCCACCCGAGGATATAGTCAAATCTTTCCTGTTTATAGTAAAATTAGATTTTTTTTCTAGTGGCAATTCCAGAGTCTACTGCAATATTTGCGCGTTTTCTTTAAGTAAGATTTGTTTTTTATTCCCCGACTGTGTGGACTTCGACCTCTGTGAGACACCTACCTCAAACAAGGAAGTCCAGCCTGTTGAATGCGTCGCGGATGAAGTCGACGAGCAGTTTGTTAATAGGACTAAATTGCCATGCTTAGCTTTTCTGATAATATAATTCAACGTTAAAGCTCGTCATATAACTTTGGCTTTTGAACGGTGACTTCTAAACGCAATAAAGCTACTTCCGCTCCCTCCGGGACAAGGAGAGCTCTTTGTTGACAGTAAAGAAGGTACGAGACGACGAGATCAATTGAGCATTTCTCTTTTTCTTTACAAATAGCACTTCTAGTACAGTGACTGCTGAACAAATCAGTTATTGCCTATTTTGTTTTGTGCGCAACGGGCAGCATAAAATCATTCAGACAACCCCCCAGGGAAAGTGTGCCCATAACTATCTGTATAAACTGTACCGATGTCTTTCGTTTTCTTTCTGTTTCAGATGAATATTTCTTCGGGTGAAATGACTTCATCAACCGAAAATAATTCAGTTGTTCACCTGGGTGCACCAATTCTCCCAGACAAGTCAGACATCTCCAATATGACCATTATCAGAACAGGCAACGGATCAATCATAGAGGATGGGATGTTTTTAAACACAGTGATCGCCCAGGTCCTTTCAGGGATATTCGTCTGGTCTGCCTTGCTCATAACATGTCACCAGGTGAGTTTGCACCATTTCACAAAAGGCTGTAAATCACTGTAAATACCAATGTGAGAAGAGCTAAAATCGCTGCATCACAAAGCCCCAAATGCATAATAAGACAAGTCCGGCTCACTTGCTCTCCATGTAGCCAACATTGTAATGTAACATTAGCAACAGACAGGTTGGACTTCCCTGGCTGGAGGATAGAAACAGATTATTCTATTCCTAAAGGCTTATTAGTGCGGTGAGTTCAGTGTCTCTGCTTACAGTGTTTATTTGTTTTTATTCTCACAGTGGCATTTTCTCATCTAATTTTAAAGTATTACTTATTCTTGGGCAAATACTAAGGCCCCTAACTTACTTGCACTCCCTCACCTCTTTGTGCGAGTGTTTACCTTTTAGTTGTGAGTGACTGTTAGGTTAAAACAGACAAAAATCCTCTAGCTTATTAGAGGACAGAGAATGTGTAGTGAGCCTTCTCTGTATGGGGGGAGGACATGGCCAAGATGAATAAACGGCTCACCACAGATTACCTTTACCCAGAAACCATTTTATCACTGTTGTAAATAAGTGCTTCCACATGTGTGTTTGATGTACCCACTGTACTGAGATGATAGCTAATCATTATGGTTTTTTTTTTTTTATTTACAGTGAATGTCAAAGGCTGCTGTGTACCATCAGCAGGGAAATCAATTGATTTTTTGATAACATTTACAGCATTATAAAGGAACAGGGTTGTTCCTGTTCACTGTAGCTGTAATAGTCCCTCATATGATGATTTTATAGCCTAAGTAATGATTACCCCCCCCCATCCGGAATCCTTGGACTGTAATTTAT
This sequence comes from Pterophyllum scalare, assembly GCA_024447675.2. Lineage (NCBI taxonomy): Eukaryota > Metazoa > Chordata > Actinopteri > Cichliformes > Cichlidae > Pterophyllum > Pterophyllum scalare. The sequence continues at coordinate 39,943 of JAMQGT020005096.1, forward strand.
ACCGTATCATATTTAAATTAGATAGTGTAATTAATTAAATACTTGTTATTTACATAGATCAATAAGTTTTGACAGAGAGAGCAGTTAAAAAAAAAAAGTTCCATCCAGTGATCCAAAAACGATCTGTGTTTAGGGATTTGTGACTCAGCATCGAGCCACTTGGTTTTCTATCTTTTTAATATAGTACATGTTTGGCCAAACGCTTGCCAGCAAGACATCTTAATTGAACAAATAAACAACAAGTGTTCCACAGGGAGGATGCTGGCTTGTAACAGACATCCTCTGTGTCGCACAGGAGGGAATAAAACGGTCTGCAGGAGTTGTGTTGCAATGCTGGTGGTGTTTCGTCTGACTCGGCAGCAGAGGATTGCTATAGACTCTTAAACTCACATTCTGAATACCAAACACATATCGACAGTGACCTTAGATCCTCTGCTATAATGTTTCCAGTGCATTTTGGAGTAGCAATCTGTGGAGTATGGCTCTTTCTTTTCTTTTTTTTTTGTAGTGGGCTCATTGGTCCCTTTGCAGCTTGATGCTTTTGGGATTAAGAACATCAGACTGAATTTATCTCGTGCTTTACGACAGTATTATGTGTTGCAAGTGGTACTCTCCTTTAGCTACAATATATGCTTTGGATTCAGTCCTGTTTTACGTTATTTGTGTATTCCTTTTACCCTTACATATACTGTGGCCTGAAGCCATTTTTCATCATTCAACTATTATTTATTTGCAGAATCAGAAAGGAAATGGGTTTTCCTCCATTTTCAAGCAAATTTAGAGCATCACTAGGCTACAAAAGATGCCCACCACCCTCACAGTAATCAGGCTTTAATGTGTAGTCTCTAATGGGCATGTGTTGCGTAAAGTGCCAGAAGTGCGAGTTTTAAACATTCAGACCAGTTCATGCTGTGTTTCGCATTGATATGCCAAGAATTTTTAATTAGTAACAATTTGCTCAGTTTCTCACAGCACTGCCAAATGCCTTTAAACACACCCATTACAAGTGATGGAAAATGAGTGCGGTCAATAGAGCACTCATCTCTTGACTTTGCATAAATTTGTGATAAAATTGCTAAAAGTATTCTTAGTTATGTTTTTGCAAAGGGTTATGGCTAATTTAAAGTAGAGAAAGAACTGGATTAATCTAGCCGTGTGCTTGTCCAAGGTGAGGTTGAAATTATTTTCTTTAGCAGTTAATTTATCAGTTATATTCCTGAGTGACTAGAATTAATTTGTCTTTAAAATGTCACAAAATTGTGAACAGTTCTCATCACAGTTTTCTCATGTCCGTGGGTGTCGTCTCATGAGGGAGTTATTAGGCTAAACTGACTCGAGCTTGGTGTGATTGGTTGGATTGCCTCTCATACACAGTTAGTTGTCATCAGTGTCTGGGCTGACCAAGGAAATATAAGCTGCTAGTCCTTTAAATGGTCTTTTTTTATTATTATTTATGAAGAATTAATCTTGAATTGTTACTAGAAAATGATCCTGGTCTTTGTTCTTTAATAAACCCTGCACTTTAAGAGCTCTTTGTATGTGACTGTCTCCATTTTCAGCAGGAGTACAGCGATACTGGGGAGATAATTTGACTGATTTTTCAATTAAATGTGACACTTGTTTAGCTGACGAGACCCTTTGAGGATGAGTTGATGTCTTCCATATTTCCTAACAGCTTTGCTGTAGATTTGTTAATGCTGACAGTATTAGCCACTGCAGGTAAATGGTAGCATTTCATTACCCAAGAGCCCTGAAAGGAATAACTTTCTTCAGACTTTTCTATACTTACCTAACAGATCTGTGCTTCATTTGTTTGAGTGGAGACTGAAAAATCCAATCCCTTTCTTAACCTCATTACAATAATAATCAGTCAATGTTATTCACCGTTTGAATGTGACTCGTCTATGCAATGACTGTTCTGTCAGGTGCTAGTTAAAGTATTGGTTAAGACTTTTATCAATTCATTGAAACAAAGTCCAGTTACTGGTCATATTAAGTGTACATTGTAAGGTGTGGTTAGTAATTTTGAAGCAGGAATGTTCTGGGAGGCTGAGTGGGGTTGGGTAATGTTTCTTTATTCTAGACAACACGCTTCTGCACTTCTGTATTTCATTGTGGCAGACGGAACAGTCAGGGCAAGATAAAATGTGGCAAGAAATAATACTACCCAGATTAAAAAGAAAAAGATGATATGGTTGCACTCAGGAGATGTTTCTGTATTCGCTCTTTGCAATTTGTCATTTCTGGACTGTAGGAACACAGCTTAGTTATTATCAGTAAAAGAGTGTCTGATAGACTGAAAGAGTTGGCACTTACTAATCAACCACTCCCTTTTTTTTCCAGATTTTTTTTTTTTTTTTAAAAGCAAGTTACAGTTTTATTAATTTTGTTATCAGTATCCATGACACATGACAAGATAAAGCATGTGAGCTCTATGGAATTACCCGGATTTCTGTAATAAATGGGCATAAAATGTGATTTGATCTTCAGCTATGTCACAAATATAGACAAACACAATGAATTTAAGCCAATAACATTCACCATACATCAGTACTTTTTTAATGCGGCACTCACTTCTAGGTAGAGTACTCACAGTACTAAATTTTTTGTTTTGCTCCAAATTTTTGCTCATAGTTGATTAAGTACAATAATGTTAACTTAAAATGACAATACAGATTTTCTTTTAAAACAGTGAACGTGCAAACTGTCAAATTAAAAGCTGAAATGATTTGCTGAAAAAAATTTATTGTGCAAAGTAATTAAAAACACATACATCACACGGCAGACAAATTAAAATGCCAGATATTGTACTTTTTTGTTCTAGACTTGCAGCATCGATAATTTTCTTTTTTTATATTTCGCTGTAAATGAATGTTAACTGAATGTCTTTTGTTTTTGACTGTTGTCTGTGTAAAAGCTCATTTTGAATATGGCACCACGGGTGCGTTCTAGTTATAATACACTGAGAAAATGATCTGTGTGTTAATCAAAAGTTAAGTTTCTTGATGTTGCAGCCTTACTAAAGTTATATTACTCCTAACAGCCATTGTTTAGCTACACATTAAAGGCATTGAGCAAAGTTTTCCATGTGGACTAAAGAAGATAATTTTAATCTCATATCATGAGTATTAATGCTGGGATTTGTTCGGTTGATTTGCTCCTATGAGTTCAATAAGAGCACATTAATTTGTGCAGTGATACAAATTGTTGTAATAGATCTCCTCCAGATTTCCCAACTGCTTTATGTTGCAGCAGCTTTGCTGTGGATTTCTTAATCTTGAGGGTACTAGACAATACTTGCATGGTAGGATTGCATTACCTTAGAGTCCTAAAGGGAACAGTGTAACTGAACTTTCCTCACACATTTATGAACATAAATCCGATTTACATATAGGTCACACTGCACTTTTTCTTGACAGCAGAATAAAACAGCCAATCACTTTCCTAGCCTTGCTGCCAATACTACATTATAGTAGTAATTCAAAAAGTTATTCACTGTTTTAACACGACTCGGTGGTGTAAAACTCTCCTGTCGGATGATGTTCTTGTATACAGTCTGAAAACTTCAGCTGAAGTGTCTGCCGTGTGATGTATGTGTTGACCTGCATGTTGCCAGTTGCACTGTCACATTTGTTTATGTGTGTTAAAACTGTAGGAATTTAAACAAAGTCCAGCTACTGATCATATTATTAAGGGCTGTACAATGTTAGGTGGGGTCAGTAACATTGAAGAAGGGATATTTTTGGAGGTCATTAAAATGGGAGTTGGGTAATCTCTCTTTATTCCAGACAACATGCTTCTCGTATTTCATTGTGGCAGACGGAACAGTCAGGGCAAGATAAAACGTGGCAAGAAAATAATACCGTCCAGATTAAAAAGAAAATGATGATATGGTTGCACTCAGGAGGCTGACATTTTAGTGTTTACACTCTTGTGGTTTATATTGTTTCTGTTCCATAGAAAAACAAATTAGTTATCACGACCGTTGTCCCGTTCTGTACCAAGGGTATCTGATAACCTGAAAAGGTTGACACTTAAACTTGAAGCAATAACTTCAAAATCCAAAGACATTCAACAGATGTTGTTTGTGATTAGCAAATGCTTTGACGGTCTCTCCTTTTTATGAGTCAGAGCTCTGATTCATATCTCCAGTCCTGATTCATTGATTGGACTCTAGCTTTGCTCGTCTCTCCTTTTGCGGTTGCCATTAGCCTAGTTGTTCACACTTTTCAAGCGCAGTATGAGAGCGTTTCAATGATGTACTCAATATGGACAAGACCTTTTTCTTTTTCCTCACTTTCTTTGCTGCTTTTTTAGTCGGACCATCATTAAACGAGTGAATTCATTTTCTCGTGTAGGCCCACACCACTTGTAAAAGTGCATTGCCAAAAAGTTATTGAATTCATAACCCTATTGTGAAGTTCTGTAACAATGCTCACCAGGAAAGGGTCATTTATTTCCTAATGATTCTCACATGCTTTGTCTGTGTTTTTATTGTAGATCTATACACACCTTCGATCCTACACCGTCCCAAATGAGCAGCGCTACATCATCCGCATCCTGTTTATTGTGCCAGTCTATGCCTTTGATTCTTGGCTTAGCCTTCTTTTTATCAGCAACGACCAGTACTATGTCTACTTTGATTCTATTCGGGACTGCTATGAAGGTATGTATAACAACTACTACTACTCTGGCTGAGGATGTCCCCAGCAGAGAGCCTTTTTTGTATTCCTACCCTCATGTTTTATAAGGCTGACAGGACTAGAAACACAAGGAAGTGACCATACTTGTTTTTCACAGCAGTCATTGTTCTTATGCGGGTGGACCTCATTATTCCAGGTGTTACATTTCTAGGATGAGTAGGAGTATCCTTTTTTTTTAACACCCTGCTTTGCAGCATTTGCATTTTTGGGTTATATTGAAAATCCTGCAGCAACTTCCAATATGCAAATATAGTGTAAACCCTGTTCTCTTGTTGGTAGTTAGTTAGAGTAGCCGCTTTTTACAGTGGGACTATAATTATGAATTGAAGTCTTGAGACTAAAGCACTTCACCGGTGGCAAAGGTGAATCATATGCAAAATGGATTACAAGTAATTTGAGAAAGCGAAAAAGTAGGAAATGCATTATTCAAGACATTAGTTTCCAGTTTGCAGGCCAATTTTGTGGCTGATTGATAGTGCAGTGCATCGGGAAGCAGGAAGACTGGAATACCACCAGCGGCTACGGCTAAAACATAATGAACCTTCTCTTGACTGGACACCATCTGCATTAGCTTCATTTAATCCCTCTTTAAATAGCAACAAAGGATTAGCAAGGGATTTCTAAGACACAGAACCCTTAGAAGCTTCTTAATGTAAGGACTAAAACATTTATTGTTACAAAATGTAGGACTAATTATTTTTTTATCATGTGAAAGGTTGTTTTTTTTCTTTTCTTTTTTGCACTAAAATAATTTGACCTTTTCGGTGAAGTTGTACTTGAAGGTGATGGAAAATTATCCTACAGTTTAAATTATTCAGTGAAATATGTTCGATATGTCAAAAGAAACATAACCTTTCCTTTTTGTGTTACAGCGTTTGTTATTTACAATTTCCTGAGCCTGTCCTTTGAGTATCTGGGTGGAGAGAGTGCAATCATGTCAGAGATTCGAGGGAAACCTATACAGTGAGTGCTCCAAGTCCTATGTTACATGCCCATGACGGAAAGCTTTTCGGTGTTAAATATTATGTTGACCTAGACGTAATAACTACATTAGCTTAACTGGAGCCAATTATGGGTTTTTTTCAATGATCCCAAAAGGTGTAAAGTGCATTTTCTGGCCTTGAATTAGCATTTAGTTTGAACAGCACAGTGAAAGTGCTGCCAGTAAACTGCTGTGTTGTTCACAGGTGAGGGTTCTCTTTATCTCTCTGCTTTTACCCAGTCTTTACAAGCTGTGTTTATGGCTGACTCAGACATAGGGCACCTGGTCTTAGCCAGCTTCTTGAGAGTGCATGCTGAGCCCTGTTAAATAGCTCCCCGTGACTCTAACTCACATCTTCAGATGTCTTCTTCTGACAAAAATCTGCTCATTTAAGAAGCTTGAACAAACAAGTCTTGAGATTTTGCTTGAAAAATATCTTTGTACACTCTTTTGTTATCTGACATTTCATTATTAAAAGTGCCTCGTGTTCTGTTGACTTGACAGATCAAGTTGTATGTATGGTACCTGCTGCCTCAGTGGAATGAGCTACTCCATTGGCTTTTTAAGATTCTGCAAACAGGTGAGCTTCAATCATCCTTTTATCTCCTTTGATCTAAAAATGCTCCTTCGGGCCTCTGAAATAAACTCACACAAAGTGAAAACAAGAATACATCAACAAGAAAAAAAAAAGGCTTGACTGTGAGTTATTATTCTCTTCAAGTCTGCAGACTGCTTAAAAATGACAGCTGTTATAATTGGCTATGTGTTTTTTTCAGAGGATAACATCCATTGGTTACAAAAAGGAAAACAAAAGCAATCGAGGCCAGGTGAAAACAGCTTGATAATAAACACAGAGAGATGATGAGCTGTCAGCCCAGTGCTTCATCCCAGTGTCTTGGGATGCTGCGCAGGCTTCCTTTGAAACACTGATGGATATGGAAACTGAAAGTTACATTCTCAAAACAAAATGCATAAAACAAACTTTTTTCTTTTTTTAAAATTTTAAATAAGAAGCAAGTGATACACAGTCATTGTGCCTTGACGCAAGGCATGTTTTTAAAGGAAAAGCTTGGAAGTTGTCTTTGTAGTAAAGGTATAAACAGGCTAATTCTCTATGAGAGGGCAATTAAGGCAAACACAACATATTGTCACACGTAGTAGATCTGAAATGAAAAATGAAAGCATTGCGCAAAAACTTTTTTAAAAATGTGGCATCCTCACTGAACTCCAATAAACTGAGCAGCCCAGAAATCCAATATTGTGAAACGCTCTTTTACTTATGCGCACCAAAGCAAAGTGATAGGCATGCCATACATATTAACTAAATTACTGAAGCACTTCATATTGATCGCATAATGTTGTGGTTCAGAATAACAAAACACCAGTGTTCTCCTGTTGGGCAAGAACTTCAGGTTTCTTCACGAGAAAGTACTTAAACTGGCAGAACAGGAGATCTGATAGGCCTTGATCTATGTTTGCGAGGGTGAAGAGCATTAAAATTCTTTGCACATTTTGAGAAAGCGTCAGTGTGATTATAAGGGGGCTTAACAAATGAAACACTGATATGAAAAAGCAGCCTGGAGTTATGGTGTTTCTTGAAGATAAGGTTAGAGGATAAGCTACTCTTACATCCTAAACTCTTCGTTGACATTTCAGTTTGAGGTCATTTATCTTATTGTTAGGATGCTTTGCGGAATCATTTTCTTCTGAGCGTAAGTGGATTCAAAGGGCAGCTGCTTTGGATCTAAATAAACAATAAATAAAGCGCAGTAAAACTTTTTGTGACCTAAAACATTTCACAGTTTTACTTTAATTGCATTGCTGTACTTAACTATATCACACTTGTGAATTTGGAATCAGATGTGGAATTATGCTTATACTAAGTGATCCTCCACCACAGCTTATGCCCTATTATAGAATTTGAAATGTCTGGATCTGCTCCGAAATTAAATATTCTTCCTTGGCCCATTGTGGTCCTCTGTACCAAGATTTATCAAATTCAGCTTAGTAGTTGTTGTGTAATCCTGCTGACGAAACATCCTGCTGAGGTATGTTTTCAGAACAAAAAGCTCTGAAAACATGCCTCCATCTCAGCTCTCGCCTTGGCCGAGGAATAGCATAAATCTTCAGCTTCCCTTGACTTTGCAGAGCTTCACAACATATTTCACCGCACTGTATTTTTGTGTCTGCAGCTTCACTGTTTTGATTCATTCTTGTCGCACTCGTATTGTGTAGTATGAAATCTACATGGTCAGCACCAAACAGCAAATAGACTCACTGTGGCTAGCTGCACAGGATAGTGGAACCGTGTGAGGACTGCAAGACTGTAAAGAAGCAGCACTAACAACAGTAATAGTTTGTTCACGTCTTGCTCATGCTTTCTTTGTTTTGAAGAGATCGGTATTTGAGGTCTGATCGTAATACACTATTAAGAATCAGTCATGCCCATGAAACATGACTTAATACTGTCTTGGAAAAGGTTGCTGTTAAAATGGGAAAAGTGAAATGGAAAAAGATGGGCACGTTATCCTAAAATTACACAACCCTTTGATGCCCCAGTTTGAACTAGAGTTGTTAGTCAAGCTGAGAAAACATGCATAATTACAATGTTCTCTTATTTTATGTATCATGGAGTGCACTCTGTCATGTATCTGAGATTAGTATTTATGTTTATGACAAGATGTGTGAAGTCTCTGGATTGCATGGATGCTGTTACTGACTGAATTCATTTGAAGCAGAAACCATGGTTGACTTTTAATCCCCTGCAAACTATGGGCATGCATTTTGTTTTGAATATCAAGCATGTCAGGAAGTATCATTCAAATTATTTGCTTTGAGGATATTCTGAGTGACAGGGTAAGTGAAAGCTGCTGGTACTTCAAAGCTTCAAAGTAAATCAGTGTTATAAATGATTGTCATTTTGCCAAGCCGACTGTTGTCACTGGTCATTCTAAAAATGCCTGAAGTTGAAAATACCTGGTCTGTTGGTTTCAGGTGTAGCAGCAATAATGGGAATTTAGAGCAACCTCTGTCAAAATGGTTAGTTTTGGCTTCAATACACAACACAGAGGACACCTGTCCTCCACTCTTATATTGCATGCAGGTCTCCACCCTCTACCTTCTTTGTTCTTCCATCCACCTCCCACCCACATCAACATTAAAACATATGTATCCTGTAAGTTAATTTAACCAAAGACAGAAAGGTGTTTTAAGTCTTTTTAATAATTACCGCAGTGATTCATTTTATGAAGTATGCCTGTTTTTTTTCTTGCTGAGAGTCACGTATCTGTCATTTTAATGTGAAGCAGTTAGCTTAGCTCAAAAACTGGAAATGATAAATCTGTGCAGAAAGTGATGTTTAAAAAAAGTGCTGTTTTATGGGAGGATGTTGTAGGACCATTTCTTGGATCTGAGTAATTGCCCGGCAACCGTAGGAAATTTCAGGAAGTTATTTCTCCAGAGCCAAGAAATGGTCCAGAGCATAACCCCTCATAAAACGGTCATTTGTCTTTTAACCTGTTTATTACCATGTCAGGAGATGGATTTTCTTGTTGTTGGACAGCTTAGCTGTTTTTTGCAATAATATTACATCATACATTTAATAGCTGTACTAAATAGGTATAACTTAATGATTGTGAATGTGTATACATTATATAATGAAAACAAATAGCTGGTTTAGGTGAGAAAATTACTGCCGGTAACACTGAAGAGACCAGACGTGTGAACAGATTCTGATATCCTCCTTCATGGTATCCCTGTTTGTCGGGGTTTTTTTGATGCTTCATTCTGAATTAAAATTTCTTCTTCAGGCGACTCTCCAGTTCTGTGTTGTCAAACCCATCATGGCAGTCATCACCATCATCCTGCAGGCCTTTGGCAAATATCATGATGGAGATTTTAAGTGAGCACCACCTCTCTTTGCATTTCCCCCTCCATGTATCATATGCTTCCACATCATTGCCAGAAGGCCTGTTTGCTGTTTGTGTGCATGGGGACAATTTGGAAAGGGAGATAATTATATCACCTCTTCACAGTTGGCACGATGAAAGTAACTAAATTAAAAGGTTTTCTTTTAAGTTGAAAGTGATGGGTTGAAACATTACAGGTGCCCTGTCCATTTGTCCCAGTTGTGTCACCTGTGTTGCCTCACAGTTTCCTGGTTATTGTCGATAATGCAACGAGTAAAGTTTTTGCTTATTTGTACTAAAGAAACTGCATTGCAACTTCCCCCCAGATGTAGTGTTTTAAAATGAAACCCCTTCATTCTTTTTAGGTTACACTTAGAGGAGAAGCATCGCTTCATTTCATATTTGTACTTTGTCTGTCAAGTGGTACAAAAGCTGAGGATGAATTGCCGGCAGACAGATTTAATTACAGCTTACTTCAGTGCCTCATATGTGGCAATAAGGTTTTTAACAAAGTAGGGAGAGGGTGATATGTTCAATAAAATTAGCTTTAGCATGTAATAAAAAGCTATAAAATCTGCAGGCCATAAATTCTGCCTGACTTATTTTCAGGTGCTCTTCTGCACCTCTCTGTCTCTGTCTGAAGATTCAGCTGTGACAACACTTGCTTCAAAATGAAGTACAGAGTTCAATGGGGGCTTTATATAGAAGTATCCAGTCAGCTTTATATCATCACCCACTTTTTGTGAAGCTTTAAGATAGACTTAATTAAATTCGTATTATTATTTCTTCATATACTTCAGCAGGAGAAGTAGCAGTCAGAAATAAGTGTCTTCTTCACATCTTTCTTTAGGCTCTGCGGCAAGGCCGTAATGATTCGCAGATTGTTTACTTATACGCTTTCAGCCAACCGTGCACGATATACTGCATGGGAGTAATTAGTGTAGTCACAGCTGAGTCCTCAGAGAGGCTCTCTAGAATGCAAAAAAGGATTAAAAAGAGAAAAAAAAGGCAGGCTGACAATCAAAAAATCCTGTTTACTGGATGCATCCTAGAAATAAGAAGGCTGTGTAATATACAAGCCTAACTTCTTGTTCGAAGAAGAGGACAAAAAGATGTGATCTGGCTAAAATGTCCTCAAATTTAAGTTGCTTCTTTTCAGTCATCTCAAAGACACTATCGAAAAAGTCCAACAGAGGAAATATGTTTGGAAACTTACTTCCAATTCTCTTTCTGTGCAGTGTGAATGGAGGATACCTGTACATCACAATCATCTACAACTTTTCAGTCAGCCTGGCCCTCTACGCTCTATTCCTCTTCTACTTTGCAACAAGTGACCTGCTCAGGCCATATGAGCCAGTGCTCAAATTTCTCACAATTAAATCTGTTATCTTCTTATCCTTCTGGCAAGGTAGGTTCATTGTGCAGCTTCTTTTGATTTTAAAGTCTTTACCACCACGTAGAAGTATATAAATTGATAATAAAAATGTTATGTCTTCTTGAAGGAATGGTCCTCGCTATCCTGGAGCGCTGTGGCGTCATTCCCAATGCGCTTTTCATCGACGGGCACGAGGTCGGAGCCGGCACGGTGGCAGCAGGCTGGCAGAACTTTATCATCTGCATCGAAATGTTCTTTGCTGCCATTGCCCTCAAATACGCCTTTGCCTGCACTGTCTACCAGGAGAAAAAAAATGAGGTGCCAGGTGAGTGATTTGTACAGAGAGCAGAGGAAACCAGTTGAACTGATTGTTAGCCCTTGAAAATCTGTTGACATGTTGCCAGGCTAATTGCCCTTCTTCCATACAGAATAAGGACTGACACTGGCCTGAAAGTGTGAGAAGGAAACGTAATTGCATTGCCCTGTACCCTTGTACACCAGTGACTTAGAGGAGTCACAATACCTCTGATTTAAGCAATACAGAAACTGAACTGTGTAGCTATATAGTTACACATTTGTACTTCAGCTATATCTAGTGCCAACATGAACTATGTGCCAGATGGATTGTACGAGTTGCCGTCAGCCTTAGAGACTAAGAGCATGTAATTTGACTAATAAGTTAGAGAACATTTGCCTTTGAAGCAAACCAGAAGAAGATGAGGGGAAAGCCACTGTACTTTCAAAAGCATGCAGTGAGTGATGCTACATCCAAGCTGCTTGCAAGAAAATTACAAATAGGAACTAAGAGAAGTGCCTTCTGTCATTCCGCCACCTTTCCTGATATAGGAAATCCTTCGTTCCTTAAAACGTTTAACGTACAGAATTACTGGAAATGCTGATGAAATGGGATATTTGAATTTCAAATGAACTTTTTTTTTTATTTTTTTTTTTATTCAAAGAAAACTTGTTTCTCCTCATGCACAAAGGAATGAAATCTGCTCCTCTTGGTTGTAACGGTGTTTCTCAGTTTTGAGTGTCTGATTATTAAATTGCATTTTTATGTTTCGCTCAATTCATCAAGTCGTCCTGTTTAAGCGCAGAGCTGAACTTTTTTTCGGCAATAGCATTCATATCTCCTCGATTATCCATGTGTGTGATTGCAGGAGTTGCCTCTGGTTCACAGGGTCACTGAAACTCGGTCGACCATGCCTTAGACTGTAGCCCCCCCCCGAAAAAAAAAATGAATAGAATCTTAACTATTAAGTTATTTTCTACATGCTGTATTTTGATATTATTGCTGTCTCGACAGATATGAGCAATTAAATATTTAGTAAATTCTTTGATAGCTCAAAGCTATATTTTCACTTAACCAGCTTGAAAACTTTTTTCTTGTCTCAACAGCTAAACCAAAATTCTGTGATCAAGCAGTCCTGATTGCACAGAATGGCTGATGTGCCTCTGTCTTTATTCCTGCTTTTCTGCAGAAAACCTCCCTCCAATGCAGAGCATCTCCAGCGGTCTGAAGGAAACGATAAACCCGGGAGACATGGTGCAGGATGCCATACACAACTTCTCTCCAGCCTACCAGCAGTACACCCAGCAATCCACACAGGAGGTGACCCTGTCCAGCACAAATGGAAAAGTGGCCACAGGCACCAAGAGCTCCCGCAAGTCTGACAAAATCATGCTGATTACATCTGATGATGAGTTCTAGGCATTTTTCCAGCAAGATCCAGGTGTTTGAGCTCTTTCCACCCCTATCACTGACCCCCTGGAGAAACAACTTGATCCTGTAGTGCACTGAACCCAGGTGTTTAATTTTCAGTTCCTGCTTCTATCCTTTTGGTAATGCTAATTTAAGGAAGGAGAAGGATTACATGTTAAAATGAATAGCTTAATATCCAGAAATCTGATCTGTGTTCATATCAGCAATAATAATCACAGGAAAACAACATGTCACCTTCACTATCAAAGAAGACTGGAGCTGTGTTTTATTTAAATCAGAGCCGCTGGATTTTCAGCCGTATCCCTGATGCTGTTGCTGATTCTGTCATTATGTCACTGCTCGCTCGCTGGTCGTCTCAAGTGCGTTCCCTCTGATTCATGTCAGTTTCAAAGAGGAGATGATTAATACGTGACTCCAGGTTGGAAGCAGGGAAGCCAGCGATGGCTGGGAGTGGCACTTCATGGACCGTTTCCTGCATCTGCTTGTTTGAAGTATTTGCTGAGCATTCCTCTGCACGGTTTCCTGACAAATGGAAGGATTCGTTCAAAGACACATTAGTTTTGGAGCAGGCACTTCACAATCCTTTTTGTCTACCGTAGCAGGGACAAATTGGATAAACTTGCCTCCTACAGTGTGGAGTTACATTATTCTCATTAATTTCCTCTGTGTGCTAAAGAGTGAAACTCAGTGCAACTAGACATCCGTTTACCAGATTATAAGAGATTCTCTTTTTTTGCAGTTGCTGCATCATTGTAAATACTTTAAGCAGGCTTTTTTTTTTTTTTTAGACTTACATTCAGACATCACTTATATTATGATTCCATGTTCCAGGGATTGTGAAATATGTACAAAATTTGATCAGTTCAAATTTTGATGTTTTTAATATGTTCTGTTGCTCAGTTTTCTCTGTTTTGAGTATAATTTGAAAGATCCTAATGTATTTATTGTGTATGTATTGCTCAGGCCTAGATGAAACCAAAATGTATGTTTGGAGAAGAGGAACACAAAATGTATTTTCTTCCCCTCTGGCACACAAGGGAGTTGTAACTTTTTGAAACAACAGTTGTTTTTTTTGTTTTTCTTTTAACTTTTATACCCTCTTGTGCCAATGATAGCTGCCTTTCTGGGAAAGCAGAAATTAATTAACATTTGGGTATAAAACCATTCGAATCTGTTTAAAAACATTTTATTCTTGTTTCTTCATCAGACAAATAAAATAAGTTTTGCTTCTGTACCTCGCATTTGCTAAATTGGTGAGCTTATTTGTGTGTGTGTGTGTGTGAGGAAGAAGCTTTATTTGAAAAAGCAGTCACAGCAACCCTTATTTATAGGAATAATTGGCCATACTTTAAATCAGAGCAGAAACACAGATTTTATTTGTACATGAGGGTAGTTCATTAAGAAAACATGTAAATGAATGCAAAAATAATTTAGGTGTTTCTTTTTAATAAAATTACACAAATCATTGAAATAAATATAAAATGAGCAGAGTAATGACAAGTCATGAAGTGGACGCACTCAGTTTATGCTGCCTTTTTAACCATTACTCGACAGTCACCAAGCCTCAAGACATTTATCTCATACTCACAAACGCAGAAGCTGCTGCTGTTAAACTAACCTTCAATGCATTTCATCCATAATTTCACCCACATCTAATCTGCATACGTGCGCCATTCTTTCTGTAACATTGAAACGACTTTCTACGTGGCTAAAGCTAACTACTACAGCTTGTAGGACTGGCAAAGCTTGTGTGTCAGAGCTTATTTAATCAAAGACGAGATTTTTAAACCTTGGATGCTCGCTCAAGCTATAGAAGCATGCACGCATGCATTAATGTTTGAAAGGTAAGAAAATATCTCAGTTCTATTACTGCTCCTTGGTATCACAAGCGCTGTTTAATTCGCTGTAGAAAGAAAGCTGTTCAGACCGAGTTTAGTATTCATCCATGGCAGGTTTTGGATTTTTCACCCATAAATACGTCTACATTAATCTATGAGATTTTTTTTTTTTTGGAATTTTTTTTAAAAACGTGTTTGTCTTCAAGACAAGCTTAAGGAAACTTGTGTCTAAGAGCATGAATAGACACTGCTAGGTCATACTGAAATGCAGAACTTAATTCACCCAGAGAAAGGTTTGTCCTTTTATTAGGCACTTTACATAAATATATACGTTAACATCTGAAAATGTTTTTTTCCCAGGTAATTATTATTTAGGTGTGCTTATAAAAAAAATTTTTTTTAAAAAAGTATTCACCTCAGACTCAAATACAGTAATAAGTGCTAAAATCAAAGCAGGCCTGATGTAGCTTAGTTTGGATTGAAAACTAAACCACAAGAGGTCACTGTAATGCTATGCAGAACATGCTTTTAGCCACACTGCCTTTTAAGTGAATGTGCTCAAGAAATAACTTATGTAAACAGGTAACATGTACTCATTTGCCCGAGACTTGACACATTCATTATCTGTAAAGAAGCCTGGGTGAACAGTCTTAAAACGGCTTTGGGTTTGTTTGTTTGTTTGTTTAGCAGTTACAAAAGCATTGCAGTCATTTTAAAGTATTGACTCACCATCTTTAGAAAAGTATATCAGGCTTAGTGACTGCAATAGCTGACTAGGTTTGCATGCAGGTTGATCTGTTTTAAGAGCAGTTTTTCCTCCCATATGAAATATTTTTAACTCCTACAGTTAATGCTGCCCAAAAGCCTATTTGCTGAACATTTTGCTAAAATTAGGCACTTTCAGTTTTAGGCAGTGTTGAATTATTCACTCTGATCTATGTTTCACTCCAACAGATAACATTTTAAGTGACAAAATGTGACGCGTCTTCCTAGTAACAGCGAGCTGGCAGACTCATTTCCCTGTTCTTAAATGTCTAGTTCTTATAGATGATTAGCTGCAGCCTGCATGTAACCCTAGTTACTGTCCAAGTTGTGCATTAGATACATAGTGAATGTGCTGAGAAGAACTATTCTTGGGCTATAAATACTCACAAGGCTTAAGTTATGAGAATAGTTGTCTCATTGTAAATGTGAATACAACGTCTTTTTTTTTCCTTTTTTTTTTTTTTTAGAAAAGGTCAGCATCCATATAATTAGACTTCAAAGACTGATTACATAATCACACCACTCCCAGCATAGTAAAAGACATAAATATAGAAAAATATGTACTATATACTGTATATTTATATAATGCATATGCTTATAAAACTAAGTATCAGAAAAAAAAAGAAGAACATGGGCTGTATTGACACAAACCAAGTGAAAATACAAAACAAGAGTAAGAACACAGCAATGCCCCTGCTTCAAAACAAAAATAAAAATCACAGCAGGTTGTACAGCAGCAAAGTTCCCCATACTGTTCTGTTTGCAGCTATGGAACAGGGGAAAAACAGTCATGTCCTCTTAGCCAAGAGAAAATCCTGACATGAGCAATCTCTACTGACTTCACTCCAAATTGGGAATGGATTCTCGGTAAGAACGGCTTGATTTCAAGTGAATTTCATATTTAAATATCACAAAATGTACAATGAGAGCAAGGTCTTTACTGCATTTAGTTATCACGACACCACTGTTTCTAGAGATGGGCGTCAGGAGTTCTCTTGTAGAAGAGTGTGTCAAAAGAAAAGTAAATGGTTACTGTTTCAGAGATACCAACACCGGCAGCGGCACTTCTTGTGACCCAGCATTAGGAATGACTTCTATTTGGACGGAATTCTCAATCTGAGGGACAACAGAAGCGGTGGGAGCTTTGTCATCTCTAGTCTGTAATATACAGTAAGTAACTTGAATTGCATCATACTTATAAGGTCTGCTCTCATATCCAATATGGATTATCTACCAAGAGTTGCATTCAAAGAAAGAGAAGTTAAACATCACCCAGTAAGTGCCATAGTAGACTGTCCATATCAGAGTTCACCATCATTAGTTACTTTAGGCATGGCTTTCCTGTAAGTGGTTAAACCACATTTTTATTTTCACTTAGTTAACTTCCTTCTTTAAACAAGTGGCCCTGTCAGGGTTTTTTTTTTTATACTGTATCTTAACAGTTTTCTGTAAGTGCTATTTGATGAAAGACACCATTGTCAGACCTTCTGAATCCAAACAAATGTCCCAAAATGTTCCTTAATCACTTTGCAATTTTACAGTTTAGTCTCACCAAGTCTACCATTTAAATAGAATTAAACTTTTTTATGCCTATATATTAAGAAACTTATGAATCAAGGGGCTACGTAGCACACATCAACAGAATCACACGCAACAGCTCCAACTGCCTCTACTGTGTTCAACAACGTAACAGCACGTTTCAGCCCGACTCAGCTCTCTCTCAGCTAGAATGTGGTCTGATGGCAACTTCAAGATGCATCAAGTATGCCTTTTTGAAATCTGATCTGACACGGACATGCCTTTTCTCAGTGCCAATAGGAGACAAGAAGGCACAAATGGTCATTTTCAATATTTTACAAGGGAACTCTGTATAGTCCAACAAAAACTTACAAATACAGATTCCATCATAATGGTCAAGTTTGAAACTTTCCAGATATTTAAGGTGATTCCTCAAAGCTGCCACATTAAAACACTTTGAGCTGTTCTGTAAAAGACTCTCAGATTCTTCAAACTGCTAATCTCTGGTATTGCTTTCTAAAAACAAAATAGGCTATTTGGCATGATGGATGTTGACATTTTTTTGACCAAGAAAGACACACAAATAATAGTGTATCACTAGTAGAGCCTTTTAGGTAAACGTTGGTCAATTATCGAAGGTATAAGGCAAAGATCCCACAGAGAACCATTTCTAGTCAAGATTTCATTTTAATCAAATACCCAATCAGGTGACTTTACCTCTTAGCACCTCTGAAATGTGAAGAGGAGCATATGAGTAAAACCATCTGGTGCATCATTTGGCCACCTCTCAAAGGCATCTGATAACTGTGGCCTTGAAGAGGTGTCCATTTGACCTCACAGCTGGAAAGATAATGCCTGCATGTGTTAAACTACATGTGAGATATGGTGTAGATCACGTGTTCGAGCCAACAGACTCCGAGGCTCATTAATATTTATGCAATAAAAACATGATTTGGTAAAGGCTTTAAAAATATCTGTACTGTCTCATATGCATTACTTAAACCTCTCACGTTGTATGCTTTACAGCATTGAGTATCAGAGGTGCCCAAGACCATGTGCTGCCACATTAAGGCATGTCAAATACTTGAAATTGGAGATAAAAGCAAATCTCTGCTGTCAGTTATGGAGGTAGGGTCACAGAAGCCCAATAACCTGCCGGTGCTGGGGGTCAGGGAGGGCGTTTGCACAGTGCACAGACAAAGATTGTGTGAAAGAGACACAAAGAGGGAGACAGAATATGTGAATGCAGCATAACATCACATAGAGCTTGCCACCCCAGCCATCCCTTGGTCTAACTACTGAGCCTCCTCCCAGTGTGGGATGAGTGGGTTCAGACCAGGTCAGAAACAGGAAGGACCAGGCAGGCAAAGGAGAGCCCAGTCCTGTCAACACTAGGAAGGTGCTGAGAAAGGGGATGGGCTGGAGTTGTTTTGGCTGGCAGATTTGACAATGGTGATGACGCTGGTGGGGGCAACTTTGCCTGGTGAGAGAGGCCCTCGGGTCACAGTCCGGGCGAAACACTGCAAAGCCTCATACTTGGCTCGCAGGGCATCCAACTCCAATCTCATGCTGGCATTCTCACGGGCCAGCTTGTCCACCTCCTGCTGCAACTCGATCTTTTGTCTCTCCAGCTCCTCCTTTTGGGTAACACGTTTGATGCGGCAGCTGGCGGCGTAGCCACGGTTTTTCAGGGTCCGTCGTCGCTGCTTCAATCGCACAACATCCTCCTTGGTGAGCCCACGCAGGTGCTGGTTGAGCTCCCGCACAGACATGGCAACCAACTCATCGTCACTGAGCACTGGGGCATTCTCACCCACTTCCTTCTTGACCTGCGGGACATGAGCAGCGAATGAAGAACCATATGTGGATGTGAACCAATGAAACATTTCTCAAACTTCTCATGCTTACCTTTAAAGCATTGCTTGGTTTAAAATTAGTCGTCATTCCCTGCATGAAGACAAATGACCAGAATCTCACAGAAGACACTGAAAAGTAAAAAGCATGACCTCAACTGAGTGAAACACAACATATTATATGTGGTTCAAAGTGATTAGAAATACATAAATTTACTCAGATACATAATTAGACAAATATGGACAGCTACAGTTACTTTGCATATGTGAGTTTATATTATTCAGGTTATATATAGTGTATTTCATTCTATTTAGTATATTTTAAAAATGTGATACTGCTATTTTTGCTCAAGAGTACACATTATTCTATATTTCAGATATGCCAGATAAGCGGAAAAGATACCTCTGCTGGCACTCCTCTATAAGACACCATAACATCCCAGGGTTACATCACATGTGAGTACTCATGTTTGTTTGTTTGTTAGTTAGTGACATAAATACCAGCAGATGGCAGCATGACTCTATTAATTAGCAGCACTGGGGCCTGTCTGTCTTCACATATTAGAAGAGGAGGGCCCTGACAATGTAGTTCACTAGACCAGGCAAAATTAGAAACAGGCAACCTCTCTCCTGCTCGTCACAGAACTTTGCATTTAAGCTCTCGGCCTCGGTGATTTTGCCAGGGCAGTATTTAGAAAAGCCTCTCTGTACTCATTACAGTGAGCCACATGCTTTCCAGACTGCTGCAATGGCCAAAAAAAGCGAGAGCACTGAGCTGCGATCCTGTGAGAGGCACACATCCCCCCCAAGGCTCCATTTCAGGACCTGCAGACCAGCTTGAGTACGAGTGCACTGTTCCATGCTCGACAGCTACCATGGAAACGCCCTGCAAATGGGCGTGGGAGTGTGAGTCACATGGTCACCAAAAGGGTAAACAAGTCTCATTCATAACCGCAACACAGCCCATGCATAGTACAAACTCAAAGCGCTAACTTGTGCTGGTAACGTCAAGGCAACCTGCGGACAAAATTCCTCAATTCTCCTCTTAAATCCAGCCTGTGTTCCATCATTTATCTCCTGATCTGACATCTCTGGATTTACAGGGAACCAGTCCACAGCACTCTGCCTCCTTATCCACCTCATCAAAGCAGATCATCCCATCAGTATAACATTTATAGTTATGCTGAACTTTACAGGGCAGCATGTGGAAAATTCCTGAAGATAGAGTGTCACAGAGAAATACTTTCCTTTATAGTCACTGATGTATTTTTGCTGGGAGACAATGTAGTCTATCGATTTAGTGCCGTCTCTCTGTGGTTGGATCTGCTTACATTGGGCTTTCCTGAGCTGCCCTGTGCCCTTATTTAATGCCGGTGGATATATTTAGCTTGCAGTGCTGACACAAATTTCTGCCAACTAAACAATTTAAAGAGAGCATGCGATAAGTGATACCCGCGGTAAGAGGGGAAATATTCTCTGCAGACCTATTAGCTGAAGCATTCATGGAAGAAAATACTCTGGGCGTGGCTGTTCATTTTGTGATGTTTATCAAGTTTTTACATCTTTGGTTATATATGTGTTAATAGAGGGCTCCAGGGGATTCTAACTAAAAGCAATAGAGCAGTGAAATTTACAAAACAAAACAAAACATTGTTTTCTTACTTTCAAACATTAGTCATTGTCCTGAAATAGAAAAGCAAGTCAGAATCCCGACTTGGAAAATAAACAGTCGACAAATGCGTGTAGTGAGCGCACAGCTACAAACAGAATCCACATAAACTTTGGTGATTTAAAGAACATCTGGTGCGCTCTCTGGTGTCCTTTATTCATTTGCAAAACAAGCTGCAAAGAATTATATAATTGAGATTTTAGAGGCATCAAATAAAGATGAAGGACTCAAATAAAACATTCCTCAAAAGCAAGTTGGCCCAAACAGTCTAATTTAAGTGGTATTGCGTCAGAGGGGGGTCCCTGGGTATGTTCCTTACAAAAAAAAAATTTATGGAAAAGCAGTGTGGGGCCCCCCCGATCTTTATCCAAGAGTCCCCCAGTCTGAACCAATACACCAAATTGTTTCCCTGAAATTCTTTAGACATGTGCTTATGTTTTTGCAACTTGCACAGGGACACCGCTCTCTTGATTAAGACACCAAAGTTTTCTCAGGAGAAAAACGGCAGCCACACAGCCAAATTGCACCACACGGAGAAGACGGACAAACAAAACACATCCTCTCAGTATAGTCAAGAAAACAACTCATGTTAGGGTTTTTTTTTTCCCCCCCTTTCTTCATAACAGTAAGAAAAGGAGTCTGGGAAAATACCTCAAAGAAAAACCACAGTTGGCGGGTAAAGAACAAAACCACATTCCTGAGTGAACACACATGTGCAAACCCTCACATGCACACAGGCAAACCTTCACTGAAGAGGGAACGTGGAGTCTGAATATATCCTGCGATGCACTCGGCTGCGGGGGTGTAGTGGAGACAAACCCACTTGTAAAACAATGGCTGCAAATTTCACAAAATGTCTGGAATTCTGAAGTGTTGCACATCTGTCACTTGGCCAGATAAATGGAAAACAGCCTGTGCGTGCATGTGTGGAAGTCAGCAGTGTCTTTCTCTCTCATCGTTGTCTTTCTTTGTGGGACAAATTGCAAACAAAGTGCTCCACTTTCCAATTCACTTTCCTCTTTTTAATATGCAACAGGCAATGCTGTTTCATTCCTAATGACGCTCTGATGACTGATAACCAAAGACGTGCTCACTAGAGTAAATGCTCCACTGTCTGTCGATTATAAACACAAACATTTCATCACTCTGCTTATTTGCAGGGGGAGTTGAGGAGAGCAAAATGTTGCCTGCTGCATTCCTCGAGTGTTATTTAAAGATGAATAGATTCTATGAATGCTTTTAACAAATTCAAAAGCAAAGCAATCCACACCAGAAATGAGCAAACTATGTATATCACCTCTGGGCAGAAGAATTGTAGAAGAAATTTATTACAATCTTACTCCACATTTGAGACCGAACTACGTAAATAAATCTGCGTATCTTTTCATCACCGATGTCTAGTGATTAAAGTATAGTTTACTGTTTTTGAAGTCAGGGATCAGGTCAAGTTCATGGCTGCTCTTCAGTTACAGCAGGTAACTGTGGGGCCCGGCCTTCCCCTACAATAAACAGCGTATCAAAGACTCACACTTCACTAATAAATGCAAAGCTGGCTTGTCTAGACTCTCTGCTTTTTTTCTCTTTTTGTGTCCGTTTTTTTTTGGGGGGGGGGGGTCAGTGGAAAGCAGACTTACTGCTGCCCTTTACAATCAGCTTTACTCCTCATGAGAAAGCTCTTGCTTTTCTTGCACTTTTCTGAGGGGAGGTGGAGAGACTGAGGAACGCAGCACTCTGCTCTTTCTCCAACGCAGCACATTTGGTGGGATATTATGTGAAGGAAATGGAGAGCATAGCTGAGCAGTGAGTCATGCTGTTTACTGGTAAAAGCGACAACCAGCAGCAGGGAATCACACCCTCCTGATCTGACATTTCCTGGAAAATCCCGTTGTTTCACAGAGAGGAAGGAAAAGTACAGAGAACCTCAGAAATGGCTGGCATGACCAGCGGAACTTTCTTGCGGAAAGGGAGGAGATCTCACCGAATATCTGTGAGAAGATATTCTCCCAGCCATGGACACTGGTTTTCAGAGAAATGTCAAGAATGAAAAAAAAACTGGACACACCAGTCGAATTTTTAATTAGAACTAACAATTAGTGAATAATTAGGACTTCTTAATATTCTGTCACTGCTAATAATAATCCAGAGGACACAATTGAGACACAGACAGGATATGACAGCAAAGCAAATGCTTGATATGACACTAAGTTTGAATCGCAACAAAATCAATAAGCTGCATCCGGCTCCATTAAGAATCAGCTACTAATTCACAACAACACAATCCCACAGTATAAATAAAGGAGTATGTCTCACACTTGCCACACCTCTGACCATAATGAGGTGAAAGCAGCGGTTTGAGAGCCAGTCATTCTAACAAAAAAAAACACGGAAAACACTGGATGCAAACCGCTGCCGGTGACAGAGTGAGCAATCTCAAACGCTGCATAACTGCCAAGGAGTCACGTTTGACAGATGCAAGGCAGACCTGTTCAAACAACTGCCTCTTATTGCCTGTATCCACTCTGGCTGGCATGTTTGCCTGTGTACACAAAAAAAATAATAATAAAATAAATCATTTGCTTCCAAAGTCAATAATCAAAACTTGACGTCTTTTTTCCAGTAAGAGGAGCAAAACACATCATAGCGGACGTGTTCCCTGTGAGTCATAGCATCACTAACCACTAACATTTCACTTTCACAATGCTCCACCACGAAAAAGGTTTTTCATTCTGCACTGCTTTCATCCATCACCACTGTCCAGTAAAGTGAAATATCAAGTGAAGACAATTCGACCACATGCTGTGTGTCTTCAGGGGAATTTTTATTCCCCCTATTGTGCCATATTGGTAGGGTGAGTCAGCTGCTGTAACTTCTCCATCCCAAAAAGATATCATCACTTTGGTGATTGAACCACATGTTAACCTCATGACAGGAGTGCACCCGCTCCCACTGCTTCAGTCTGAAAGTCACTGTGCACCCACCTGATAACACTGAATCACAACCCCCACCCACCCTCTCTCCGACACAAATCTGTGACCATCTGAGTGGAACAAGTTACACAGAGACAAATATTTTCCGTACGTTAATCACAAAAGGTCACAAGTTATTAAGAAAATGACAAAGGGCAAACTGAAAGACTGTGAAGAAAATAATTATAAGATATTTTTGGGCCATGGTCAAAAATTCAATTAGGTCATTGTAATTCCAGGACAAGGTTTTCTTATCTTTACCCCCGATATTAAGAATTATGCAAAGCAGAAATAATGGTTGAACACGGTGATAAGATAAAGTCCTTTTCGTCCTCCAAAGTGATTTATTGTTTTTGGAAATGTGGGTTCCTCCAGCAGTTTCTCCCGGGTAGGCGAGTCAACACTGGTGGTCTACCTCCACTCCACATCGTGCCCTTTGTCCCACATGTCTAAAATGCAGACCACGTGTTGATTCCAATGTCAAAAGCAGGCTGGTATTTTTGCGTTATAGCAGCCTACATCAAATGCCACCATGCACTGAACAAGAGCGCTAAAATTAAAGAGGATGTGAAGCTGTTTTTAAATTAGTTTCTTTCAATGGGCCAGTGAGGGAGTTTATTTCACTTCCATTTTTCCGAAAAGCTCATTCAAGTCACAGAAATAAGGCTATAAATAAAAATAAACAACAAAAAGATGTTTTCACCCCAGAAAAAGTTATAACTTAAAGCCTTAAGGTTAGGGGGTGCTCAGTAATAATATATGCACCGATTTTGTAACTTCATTTAGTTACGTTTAATAAGCGGTGCGAAGCAATAGTCTGTGATTTTATGACGTTAAATAAATGTCACACGATCCGGGTCGAAAATGTCTCCACTGTGTGTTAGTTATACACTTTATTCAATTTTTTAGCTGTATTTTGTTAAAGGGACCTTATTCAGTAGGTGTCATAATTACATCATTTATTTTTAAAGAGATATTTCAATCTCAGGAACGCGGCAAAGGAGAAGTTTTGAAAAAAAATACACATTTTATTTTCTTTACACATTTTTATACATTTCTCTAACTTCCTATATGCAACTACTCGGAGGTCTGCGCCACTTTTGGGGGGCACTGTATTCTGTATCACCAGCACAACACGTGTCCGCCCGAAAGCAACAATCTCCGAAATCAACATGAGATTTCATAACTGGGATCAAAACCTATCCTATAAGATGGATGCGTGTGGACAACACAAGCCTGTTTGCGTGCGCCAATATGTCACCGTGAGAACTCTAGTAATTTAGAAAGGAATGTCAAAACATCTTCCCGAAAAAAAAAAGAAAAAAGGAAGAAAAAAAAACTCACCTCTGTGGACGCAGATATCTGTGGACCGGAGTGCGTAAAACTGACAGAGTACGTTTCCTCAGCAGCCGGCGAAGTAACTTGACAAAGTTGGTATAAGCCGTCCGGCGCAGACGGGCAGCAGCGTATCCTCGTACTAAATTAACTACAAAACAACAACAATGTACCAACATTCCACGCTCTGCTTCCGCAAGCACTCACGTCACCGATTCCTCGTGACCGCCCCCTCCATTCATGAAAATAACTTTGTGCTGACGTCAGTCTGGGAAAGGTGGAGAGGGGGGAGAGAGGCCATAAATAGAAGACAGATACTGCTGGCGACTGCTTTTGCTTACTTTACAAAACTAATCTGCACAAAGTCAAATCACGTTGCCAGCGTTAGCCAGGAAAAACTTTAAATTTCTAAGGGAAGTCATAAACCTGTTGCTCTCCAAGTCCGCTCACCACCACTCTCTCCTCCTCCGCCTCCTCCTCCTCCTGCTATAAGTACGCTCTTTGAGAGTCAGCTCTGCACTACAAGGTATTCCAAAAAAATACCTTAAGTAAGGGAAAAACAGCGACCTCCTCCCTCAGACTTTGGGAGCAGCAGCAGCATTCCATTCCTGAGGAAAGTATGTGGTGTAGTAGCTCAGCAGTCCCAGGATTTCTCTTATTTTAACTGCACTGCTGCCAATAACGTCACCGTTTATTCTTGGTAATTAAGTACTGAATGTAAATATGTTAAGTCAGTGGCCTTTTAAGGCCTCTGCTTGTATGGCTTTTCCTCTTCAGTTATAAGGCATTAGAAGATCCCAGCTTTGACCTAGACTATTGTGCCTGTTAAAATCAGATGCTGTGTGCTGACACTATAAACACCTAGAGTCGAGCAGCTGAAACGTTTCTTTTCTCTTTTTCTTCTTTTTTTTTGCTGGCCTGACCAGCATGTTTTGGATGTTTTTAGATTTCGCATGTTAGACACAACAGAACAAAAGCCTGGGGAAAGGTAAACATCGGGCCCTGAAGCCTCTGTGGCAGCGCAGATGAACTGAAGATGCAGCATAGAGTCTGGCTGGTTTTATTAAAGTGCACACTCAGCCATTTGTGGGTGTTTAATGGCTTGTATCTACATAGCAAAAAAAACATCAAGCTGTTAAATACTCTTTTCAAAGATTATTGTGCCTTTACCAGACGTGTTTTGGAAATCTAAGCGTGGACATGCTGTCGCTGAAAGTCCGCTGAGCCTTTTTTTTTTTGCTTTGTCTTTGACCATTTTAGGCCAAAAGCAGCTTCATTATTGAATCATTTTTGTTCCATGATGTTTTAATGGTGCTATGTTTAGCAAGCGGTGAGACAATTGAGGAAACAGAGAAGCACACACACACAAATAGCGACAGATGCACGGTGAAAGTGTGACCTTTAGATGAAGAACGAGTTGTAGTTTATCAGTAAATAGGTAAGAAATGCTGAACTGGGCTCTGATGGCGCGATCCGGTGCGCTGACGTCTTTCTGTTGGGAGGATCGAGCATTTACAGTTTTTCCAAAGTGCCAGACAAAAACACTGGATACTGACACTTCTGAGTCAGAGAGGAGTAGTCCCTTATACAATCTGCAAAAGCCTGCTTCCAGAAAAACTGACTAACTCCTTAGAATAAAAATTTTTTAACCCTGACTTTGTGCCAGAGAAGCAGACCAGCATAGATTTAGAGTGAGTGTCATCATTTATGGCAAATGACTCAACAAATCAACATTTCCCCAGAATCACATATGGAATTAATTGTTTACTGAAGCCGGTTTCCTGAGTTCTTTCATCTGCACTCGATCCTTGCTTCGGGTAAAAAGCAAATAAGCCAGATGAGTAACCGGTTTTGTGTGCAGGTTACTTGCATCACCAGCGACAGCACAGATTAGAGATGAGCCGAGCAGCAGATGAGCTATTAGAATAACTGTTATTAAAGATGAGCTTAAATAAACAGGGTTACATATTAGGTGAAATGAGATGCTAAAGATGGGATATGGTGCAGAAAATGTCAATAAAGTAGAAAATATGTCATATGTTGTTTGTTTTCTAGAGAATGCGCCAGCAGAAAGAGATAAAAAAAAAAAAGAGAGAGAGAAACTGGTAAGGCAAA
Organism: Pterophyllum scalare; assembly: GCA_024447675.2. Lineage (NCBI taxonomy): Eukaryota > Metazoa > Chordata > Actinopteri > Cichliformes > Cichlidae > Pterophyllum > Pterophyllum scalare. Next base: position 66,696 of record JAMQGT020005096.1, read on the forward strand.
GCAAAGCTCTGCAGGACCATCGTGAATATTCTGCATCAGACAGACATCCAGCTGCTCAGTCAATGCCACAACCCTCAGTCACTGTCCATCTGGCAGCAGCGTACGCGGATGACCTGAAATACACCCGTAGTGTGAAACAAAACAAAAACAGCAAAGCATGTGCGGCAGACTTGTCGGGGGTTTTGTTAGATCGACGTGCTGTGGGGTCTGGGTCCTTGCGGGCGGTTTTGAATTACAGGAAGTAGCACTGACTCACTAATCTGGGTTCTTTCTGACTCAGACTCCTGAACTCCTCAGAAATCTGATCTGGTACAGAGAGGCCCCCCCTGTTGTAAGGGGATCTTTCCTTTTCTTCCAAATGCTCCAAATGATTTGTTAGCAGCAGAAAGATTCTGAGATATTTACAGGTTATTTTAAACTCAGTTAACTCACACGGCATGAGCATATTAATCCTGTTTTTCTCCCACTAGACGCTTCCACATTGTCCAGGCACAGCTTGCTGAAAATACTTGACAGTCGCCTCTGGCACAGTTTGAGCTGCACGTAATTTCAAAAGCTAAAAAACAAAACAAAAAAAAAACTGTTTTTTTGCACATTTGTAGACTTTACATGTGACACAAGATTTAATTTGGAGCATTTACTGAACATTCCACTGACTTCACCGAAATGTGTTTCATATGAAAACACTTTACGTAACCAGCTGGCAGCTTAGAGCAGCACGGGAATGACTATGGAGAAGTTACAGTGGCAGTGATGGCAGTACTAGCTGGAGCAATTATTGGTGAACTGTTTAAAGTCTGATTGATTCTCTTTTATGCTTTCAGTGGCAAAAAAATAAAATAAATTTAAAAAAATCAAGTTTTGTAATGTGGAGACAGCAAGCAGAGAGAAGTCTTTTTAGTGTTGTCACAGCTGAGTAATGCTCAAGGAATGAGCAAATCACAGCTGCTGACTATGGGCGGGACTAAATATGGGCATTACAAAGTGTGGTAAAGCTTTGATGGTCTCATTTTGTTTTCCTTAAGCCACTGATACTTGTAAATAATAATAGTAACAATAATAAAAAATCAAAAATATGCAGAGTAACACGTAAAATGGGCATTGTTAATCCTTCAAATTTAACTCAGCGCCTCTGCAAGTGCCCATAAGCATAAAATCAGACTCTCCTTGAAGTGACAGATGGAACCTGTCTTATTTAAGCCCATGACATCTGGAGTTTGCTGAGGCAGGTGTTTGGTCAAAGTAACAGTAGACATGTTTGTCACAAAGGCGAGAATTTCAGATGAACTGTGATGTGTACTTGATGGCAGAAATGGCATGGTTTGGGGTTGCTTCCCTTCTCTTGGGGACTGGGTATTTATTCATTCAACTATGAATTCTGCACCATAATTAAGACTACCTGAATATTATATGAGGCCAGTTGTCTGAAAGGTGAATCAGAAGGCGACCTTTCAACGGGGGTAATAATTAACCACCAGTCCAACACGTAATGACTCAAAAAGAAGAAATGTAAGGTTACTGAATGGCCTTAAAGCCCAGAATTAAAAGAGAATTTGATGGTGGAAGTACTGCTTGAAAACCCTCCCACTCATGGCCATCTGGCAACTGAAGGAATTTTGCATGGAAGAGTGGTTCAGAATTTCAACGGGGCCAGTGCCAGATAGTAAACAATTATGCAAAAACTCTTACAAAAGGTTATTTTGGGGGGAAAACAAGCTCCTGCAGCCTTCCACAGAAGAAGATTTCATCTATTTGTATTTTTGTTGAACAAGTGATTGACCTGCATCTCGTTCTAGACCTGTGGCTGCTCTGTTGTTGAACGTATTCATTTCATTCTGCTTAAAAGCAGCCAAAGTTTTGCTAGAATTGAATTCTTTTTTAATTAATTTGCACAAAGGCTGAAAATAATTAAAGGCACGATGAGAATCAAATTAGTGGATGAGAGCCATCTCGCCACTCAATTCAAAGTAAAACTCTTAAACCCCCAATTCAAATGCAGTGCTTACCTTTTTGTCTTCACACAAAAATGGGACTAAAATGAAGGTTAAATGATAAAGGAGATGGGTAATTTTTCTCAAGCTGGTTCAGTCTGAAGCTGTAGGAAAAGAACAGTGTACAGAAATAATGATGACTATGATTATGACATGGCAAAATATCTGCAGACACTGGCACAAGTGATGATGAAAAGGCTTTCCAAACAACTGACTGAACACCAGCAACTGTGCTTAAAGTGATTCACAGTTTTGCAGCATTTCAGAGTCAAAGTGATGACATCTGCTGGCCATTTCTTGTGCTTGCATTTGGAATTATAGGAAAGACCTTACTGAGTCAAGCTATAAATCATTGCCGTTATTCTCACATGTTTTCAATAGAAAACAGGGAGATTCTATTTTAAAAAGCTATATTTAAATATTGTAGACAGCTGTGAAATGATTATTTCTGTCTCTAATTAGGAGATGCTGACTTGAGTTTAACTTTACCATGAACCCTTTCAGTTAACAATGATACATTGGACTTTTTGTATAAGTTAACAATCGATAATTTTGGTTAAAAAAAAGTATATATTCACATAATTTATTAATTATTTGTTATTTATTTTTACTTTCATATCATCACAAAGGCAGGATGCAAAAAGTATGTATAAGTAGCTCCCTCTATCGGTCATATCGTGTGGGCACACACACACACACACACACACGCTGTTAAACCATCAAAACAACTTAACACTTCATCTATCTTTAATCTATCTTAATGTAGTAAATTCACTTTCTACGACGCTCCTCATTTTTGAACTTTTTTTTAATGTTGAAAGATAACTTGTTCCAGAATTTCATAGTGCGGTATTTGTTTTTTTGTTTGTTTGTTTTGGTTTTTCTCCCTGTGGTTTAACATTAGGAGCAACATATCACATTTACGGTAGCTATGAGAAACTGCAGAGAGCAAAACGTAGGTTTGTTGTGAATATTATCCAGGAGTGTTAAAGATCACTGGAACAGTTCACCTTTTTAAGCTACAAAAGTCATCAAACACCAACGTTTGCTGTATGGATAGTTAACGATATAATGTACTATTTTATTTTGAGCGGATTACCCTGCATCTCGCCCTATGACCGCTCCAGGCCGCCCGCGACCCTGAACAGGATAAGCGGAAGAGGATTGGATGGATGGATGGATGGATGGATTGTAATTGGAAATGTATCAAATAGTAAAACATTAGGAGAAGGAGAGCCTGCTCGTCCACAGCCCCGACGAGCAAAGAACACTGGCTGTCGCTGTTTCGACTGTACTTGACCCTCCCTGTCGCTCGGTGGCGCTTTGGGGTTTTACGTTTGTTAACGAATAATTTCAGTCCAGAGAGTAAGAATTCACAATGGCTCAGTCCGGCTGACGGCTTGGAGGTGGTGAATGACTTTTTTGTCTGTGTGTTTGAAGTACGTTATTCAGATTGATCAGTAGGGCATTTATTGAACATGTTAATCAAGCGACCTAAGCGGCATTTAAATTAAATGGAATCTAACGCCTGTTAGTTGTCAGTGTTGATGTTTACTGTCGTGCTAATAGCCATATTAGCCAAACTTTAGCCTAGCATTTTTGCCTTGTGTATTGCAAAAATGTAATTAATATGATTCAGAGTGCTAAATGACGTCGAAGACAGACTTTCTGCTGGTTTTCTTCTGCAATGATTTATTATTTGTAGAGCTTTAGGATCCTAAACTGCTATGTTTTGTTAGCTGTAGTTACGAACTTAGTGTTTATTTATTGTTTTGTCCTACAGGCTACGCTTATGTCCCCCTTTCCACTTTATTTGTGATTGTGCCTCTAAGTAAATATGAATCGTCCAAAGCCTACAACTCTTAGGCGCCCCAGTGCTGCAAAGCCATCAGGTATGACTACTTGTACAGCCAAATCCAGTTTTATCTGAGAGCCGAGAGCACCTAAGCAGAAGAAAATAAAACGTACATTTGCATTTTTGCAGGACATCCTCCTACAGGGGATTTCATTGCTCTCGGGTCTAAGAGCCAGGCAGGAGAGCCAAAACCCCCTGCTGTCCTCCTGAAGGCAACATCCTCAGGTTTACCTGCTGACCGCAAGAGAGAGACTTCCTCCACTCTGCCATCGTCATCAGGGCTGGCCAACCTCACCAAGCGGCCCAAACTCTCCACCACCCCTCCAGTCAGTGCCCTCGGGCGACTCGCTGATGTTGCTGCAGTGGACAAGAGGGCTATATCGCCCTCGATAAAGGAGCCATCAGTAGTACCTATTGAAGGTAAGGTTGAAGTGTGTATTTCGGAATGTCTTGTAAAGGTTGCGATAGAAATGGCATCAGATCCCAAGTTGGGAACTGACAAGGAAAGTAAAAATTTCTGTTTCCTTATGGCAGTTTCTCCAGCGATGCTGCTGGATGAGATTGAAGCTGCCGAATCAGAAGGAAATGATGATCGCATTGAGGGGTTGCTGTGTGGAGCAGTGAAACAACTCAAGATGAACAGAGCCAAGCCTGACATTACACTTTACCTTAGCCTCATGTTTCTGGCCAAAATCAAGCCCAATGTTTTTGCCACTGAAGGAATTATTGAGGTAATCATTTTAACACAGTCATTCTCCAATACATATACCCAGAGCAATAATGTATAAATGTTTTCTTTTAAGTTAACCTCACAGATTTAATTAAAAAAAAAAAATCCCTGTTACTTTCCACGTGCCACACTCGTGTTACCAGGCCTTGTGCAGCCTACTGCGTAGGGATGCTTCTATCAACTTTAAAGCAAAAGGCAACAATCTGGTCTCTGTTCTGGCTTGCAATCTGCTGATGGCAGCATACGAGGAGGACGAGAACTGGCCAGAGATATTTGTCAAAGTGAGAATTTCTACAAAATTCAAAAAAATTTCTGTCATGCATAAGCTTTTATTATAATTTGTCCTTCTAACTTGTACTTTCAGGTGTACATTGAGGACTCACTGGGGGAAAGAATTTGGGTGGACAGCTCTCACTGTAAAAATTTTGTTGATAACATTCAAACTGCTTTTGGAACAAAGATGCCCCCAAAGAGTATGTTGCTGCAGGCTGATACTGGCCGCTCTGCTGGAGATCTGAGTGCAGGTATACTAGATTTAAATTACTCCCTGGCCTTCTGGGAGCCAGGATTGCTGATGTCAGAAACAAGTGCTGATTAATCATGCTGCTTCTGGGTCTTTAGGTAGCAGCCCTCATCCTTCAACACCAGATGAGGATGACAGCCAGACTGAATTGCTGATAGCAGAAGAGAAACTCAGTCCTGAGGATGAAGGGCAGGTTATGCCAAGGTATGAAAGCTACCAATGTAGATGTGACAGCCATAGCGTACAGTCTGTATTCTCAGATTTACAGTCAGTGTAGGTGACATGGTTACATTTTTGCAGCTGAACTATGCAAAATGCTCCTTGCAAAAATCCACTGAGCTCCTTGATCATTTTGTATTTGTTTTTTGTTCACTGGAAATCTAAAGATATGAAGAACTTGCGGAAAGTGTGGAGGACTATGTGCTCGATGTCCTCAGAGATCAGTTGAACCGCAGGCAGCCGATGGACAACGTATCCCGAAACCTGCTGCGTCTGCTCACAGCCACGTGTGGCTACAAAGAGGCAAGACTCATGGCGGTGCAAAGGCTGGAAATGTGGCTTCAGAACCCAAAGGTGAGACATTTAATACTGGTAGGTGTGTTAAATACATTTCTAGTGTGTTGATTTGTAAAATAACACTACCAATAATACTACTAATAACATGTCACAGGATTTGTCTGAATAAGAAGTGAAATGTAGCCTCTAATAATCACAAATATTGCAGAACATTAAAAGTAGGTGACTGTGAGCATTAACTCTCTTTTTTTTGTGTGCCCAGCTGACTCGACCAGCTCAGGACCTCCTCATGTCTTTGTGTATGAACTGCAACACCCACGGAGCTGATGACATGGAGGTGATCTCCAACTTGATCAAGATCCGACTCAAACCTAAAGTCCTTCTTAACCACTACATGCTGTGTGTCAGGTCTGTGAAGTCCTACTTATTCTCACACAGCTATCTTGTCATCACAGTCAGTAATTCACACTAAATGGAGCTTTGGATATATGTTTGCAGGGAGTTGCTAAATGCACACAGAGACAACCTGGGAACTATGGTGAAGCTGGTGATCTTTAATGAGCTGTCTAATGCCAGGAATCCCAACAACATGCAAGTTCTTCATACAGTGCTGCAGCACAGCCCAGAGCAAGCTCCAAAGGTGAAACTAGATAGTTTTGCAACATTTCACCAGAAATCACATTCATTTTTAATAAACTCCACATTTGTTTTTCAGCATTTTATCAAAATCAACTTTCTTCTTTATATCTTTGTGTCTGCAGTTCTTGGCAATGGTGTTCCAGGACCTGCTGACAAATAAGGATGATTACCTCCGTGCCTCAAGAGCTTTGCTGAGAGAAATCATCAAACAGACCAAGCATGAGATCAACTTCCAGTCCTTTTGCTTTGGTTTGATGCAGGAGAGAAAAGAGGCCAGCTACGTGGACATGGAGTTCAAAGTAAGTGGATATAAAAATTCAACAGGCCTACTTCATTTCAGTCGTTTCATTCATGTATTTAAACTCTGTTATTTCTCCCGTAGGAACGATTTGTCATCCAGGTGACAGATTTATTGACCGTCTCCATGATGTTGGGCATCACTGCTCAAGTCAAGGAAGCTGGCATTGCATGGGACAAAGGAGAGAAGAAGAGTGCGTGATGTGTATTTGTCCTCAGGCTGTATTCATAGTAACTGGACTTGACTTAGGTTTAACATTGTTCTGGTTTGTTTCAGATCTGGAGGTCCTGAGATCCTTTCAAAATCAGATTGCCGCCATTCAGAGAGATGCTGTGTGGTGGCTTCACACTGTTGTTCCTTCCATCAGCAAACTTGGTGCAAAAGACTACGTTCACTGGTCAGCATCTGTATCTGATGTGTTTATTATCCACATGGAAATATTTTCTGCTACTTAATAAATGAGGTATCTCTTTCACATCTGCAGCCTTCACAAAGTGCTTTTCACAGAGCAGCCTGAGACATATTACAAGTGGGACAACTGGCCTCCAGAGAGTGACAGAAAGTGAGCAATCCTTACATAATCACAAATAATTTGCTCTCTCTTTTCTTTTTTTTTAAGCTACTGTAACTTTCTGCACTTTTTCGTTCCCTAGTTTCTTCCTTCGCCTTTGTTCTGAGGTTCCTCTCTTGGAGGACACACTGATGCGTATTCTGGTGATTGGGCTGTCACGTGATTTGCCTCTGGGCCCGGCGGATGCAATGGAGCTTGCAGATCACTTGGTTAAGAGAGCTGCTGGAGTTCAGTCAGATGGTGTGTGATGCCCCAGTTTAGCTGTAAATGTTTATGACTACAGTTAAAGTTATTTTTGATAAACTCTAGCAGATTGTTTGTACATTTGTTAAATGCTCGTGCCTCACTTTGATTAAATTTAAATTGTTATACTAAGTAATACTAGGAACAACGGAGATACTTTTTTCATTGTTATAGTTTTCTTGGCATGGTTCTTCTGCATAGCACTGAGCTCTCTGCCTGTTTCTTGTGAAACAGATCTCGAGGTCCTGAGAGTGGAAAGGATCCAGCTCATTGATGCTGTGCTGAATCTGTGTACATACCACCACCCAGAGAACATTCAGCTGCCAGCTGGGTATGTCACTTCTCCTTAATGGCTTTTAAAAACACATATAGGTCATACTGTTTGCAGACTTGAGTAACAAATGACTGCTGTTGTTTAAGGTACCAACCACCAAATTTGGCAATATCTACACTCTATTGGAAGGCATGGCTTTTGTTGCTTGTCGTGGCTGCATTTAATCCACAGAAGATAGGTACAGCTATCATATTTATATACATTTGTACATAAGGTAAATTGTTATGTGTATTTTTTGATGGATAGAGTGTCTTTTTTTTCTTTTAGGGTTAGCTGCTTGGGATGGATATCCCACCCTAAAAATGCTCATGGAGATGGTTATGACAAAGTAAGTGAAAGTTTATCAATAAAAATTAAACAATTTAAATGTAATAACACTGATCAGCTAACACACTTGTCTCTCTGGTTTCATAGCAACTATACATACCCTCCTTGCACCATTGCGGATGAGGACACAAAGACAGAGATGATCAATAGGGAGTTACAGATCTCCCAGAGAGAGAAACAGGAGATTTTGGCCTTTGAGAGTCACTTGGCAGCAGCTTCGACCAAACAGACCATCACGGAGAGCAACAGCTTGCTCTTGTCTCAGCTTACCAGTCTGGACCCACAGTAAGAAACCAAGAGAAGCTACTTGAGAATGGACATCCATACTAGCGAGAAATATTTATGCTCATATATTAGGACCTTTGAAATTCCAGATTTCACTGAAGAAAGAGCTCAAGGGCATTATATGTTAATATGTACCTCAGTTATGAGCTGAATAAGTTGCTTAAAGTAAGAAGTGTTGATTTTAGACTCAAGCTATACACGTTTGATATTCTCAGAGGGGGGGCGACAACTGATCTAAACAACCCTATATTTTTATTCCACAGACAAGCCTGTTTAATTGTCAGTAAGAAGTCCTGTGTAATTCTTCTAACAGTTGTTGCCATCTTTGCAGCCATAATAAATGTTCTTAGCTTTTATTTGTCAGAGTCATAGCTGTTGTTTGTGTGTGTGTTAAGGGGCCCTCCTCGTAGACCTCCTCCTCAGGTCCAGGAGCAGGTTAAAAGTCTCAACCAGTCTCTGCGTCTTGGTCATCTCCTCTGCCGCAGCCGCAACCCTGACTTTCTTCTCAACATCATTCAGAGACAGGTAATGGCCATTTACACAGCTGTCCTAAACTCAGCATCCCCCGTCTCCTCAAAATAAAACAGTTTCCTGAATTTTCAATTTTTTTGTTGTAGTTCCAGCGGTTCAGCCGTGGGATAGAAATAGAGCCACTGTTTATGTTAAGTTTTCAGTTAAATATGTCTGGTGCTGCTCACCTTCTTTCCAACTCATCTTCTGTTATTGCCGAACAGTTACCAGGTTGCATATAACAGTTCTGCTTTAAAGTGTCCAAAATGACCTACCCACTGTTAAATATTTAGTGTCTAAAAATGGCAAGATGTTTGTCTCTCCCCAGAGAGTGCACCAGACTCTCTCTAGCTCACTCAAAAACTGTCTTAACACAGATTAAGCCGCAACAATCATGATGTGCGTATTCGGTATATTAGCCTGGCTTGGGGCTTACAGCCATATCACCCTGACCATGCCCAATCTTGTCTGATCTCAGGAGCTAAGTAGAGCTGGGCAAGGTTTGAAGGATGGGAGACCACCTGGGAATACTAGGCGCTGTAAGCTTCAGCTTAAAAAGTGCTGGTGGTTAGCGCCGTTGCCTCTGGGTTCAACTCCTCTGGCTGCCTGGGGCCATTCTGAGTGGAGTTTGCCAAAGACATGCCTGCTACATTCATTTATGTTCCTAAATTGTCTGTAGGTGTGAATGCGAGTGTGAATCGTTGTCTGTCTCTTTGGGTTAGCCCTGCAAACTGTCCAGGGTGCACCCCACCTCTCACATCCAGTCCAATTGGATGGATGGGCCTGGCTTGGATAGCAGGAAATATGAGTTTATTCATGTTGCTGTTGTAATGTCAGCACGGGTCCTTTTACATTTTCAATCCTTGACAGGCTTCTTCTCAGTCCATGCCATGGTTGGCTGACTTGGTCCAGTCCAGTGAGGGGTCCTTGGATGTGCTTCCAGTGCAGTGCCTGTGTGAATTCCTTTTGCATGATGCTGCAGATGACAGCCTGCTCATAGAGGATGATGAAGAAGGAGAAAGCAAAGAGCAGAAAGCCAAGAAGAGACAAGTATTTTCATTAGTTTTTGTTTTTTCCTAATTAAAGGGTTTTATCTCAAATGAACATCCTACATGTAATGCTTAATAATACATCTTGGTACATACTAGGACTTGATGACTAATCATGATTTATGATATCTGTTCATGTCAGAGACAACAAAAGCAGAGGCAATTACTTGGGCGCCTCCAGGATCTTTTGTTAGGTCCTAAGGCTGACGAACAGACAACATGTGAAGTGCTGGATTACTTCCTGCGCCGTCTCAGCTCTTCTCAGGTGGCATCAAGAGTTTTAGCCATGAAGGTATGTATGGAAAGAAGAACAAATGTGTTTTTTTTAGCATTTTGTTACAGATAAAGCATTGTTTCATATATATTACATATTTGTGTACAGGGTTTGTCTTTGGTGCTGACTGAAGGAGGCTTGAAAGATGGAGAGGAACGAGACCAGCCCATGGAAGAAGACTCTGCAGATGCTGAACTCTTGCCAGGATACCAGTGGCTGCTACAAGACCTCCCTAAGCTCCCGTTGTTTGACAGTGTCAGGGGAATGACGTCCACTGCTCTGCAGCAGGTCAGTCTGTCTCAACAGTGGACTGGAAGTAAATGTAAAACCTTAATGAGAATTAATAAGTAAGAGTTTTGAAGAGTGTTATTGGCTGTCTGCTCTTTAAAGGCCATTCACATGGAGACAGATCCACAAACGATCAGTGCCTATCTCATCTACCTATCCCAGCATGCACCAGTGGAGGAGCAGGCTTCTCATAATGACCTGTCTTTGGTAACCATAACATATTGCTTGAGTTTTGGCACTGCATTCTTTTCTTTAACCAGTTTTGTTATCTCTGAGCTGCGCTGACATGGATTTGGTCTTCCTCTTGCTCTCTGTAGGACATTGCCCGGCTCATCGTTGAACGTTCCACCATCATGAACAGCCTCTTTTCCAAACACTCCAGCAGACCTGAGTCTGATGCTGTGCTCTGTGCTTTTCTCTGCATCTTCTCTACCTATATCAAGAGGATGAGGAAGACCAAGGAGGGCGAGGATCTTTATAGCTGGGTGAGCACTGGCGAGAGATACTGTTCTCTTTGTCTTCTCACTAGCTCATAGTGATTTCAACTTTTAAATTTAAACATTACCTTATTTTCTGCCACCTAAACATTGTTACAGTGATGGATTCTCGTCAAAGATTAAAGATGGTCTGAATTTCAAATTATGATGTGCAAGTAATCCCTGTGATCCAACAGTTCAGGTTTTTTACTTATCTAAACACAGTTTTGAAGGGAGGGGAGCTAAAATTGCCCAGTATAAGGCCACAGTTCAGATAAATAGGGATTATTTCTATAACTGTGAATCATGCAAAACTGCTCTAATGGCATAATAATAAAAATATGACTAGAAATTTTCAAAATAGGTTCCCTTTAAAAATAATTTAAAAAAAAAGCTTATATCCTAAAATCTTGCACTGCAAGATTTTGGCCCTAGTAAACTGGATTTTTTGCTGTGTTCATTGAACAGTCTTGAGTGAAAGAAAAACTAAATATTGTAAACTGAAGAGTAATTCACATCTTATAAATCTAAGTATGCACCAGGGATGGAGGATTTATTTTGTAACTTCATGCTTTGTTGTGTGTTTTCCAGTCAGAATCCCAGGACCAGGTGTTTCTGCGCTGGACTACAGGAGAGACTGCTACAATGCACATTCTTGTAGTCCATGCCATTGTTATCTTGCTGACTCTGGGTCCACCCAAAGGTAGTGCTTTTCACTTTAAAGTTATTTGTTAGCACTGTTAAAGGACTGTAAGAACAAGTTTACCATTCTGTCTTCACAGGAGAGAGTGATTTCCACATGCTTTTGGACATTTGGTTTCCTGACAAAAAACCTCTACCCACTGCCTTCCTGGTTGACACCTCAGAGGAAGCCCTGCTGCTGCCCGATTGGTTGAAATTGAGGATGATCCGTTCTGAGGTCTCACGGCTGGTCGATGCAGGTACAACTACTCGTGTCAATAAAAATCTTTGTTTCGCACCAAATAATTCATTTTTTTTTGCCTTTTTAATGGATCTGTGCATGCCCTTTCCTCAGCTTTACAAGACCTCGAGTCTCAGCAGTTGCTGCTGTTTGTTCAGTCTTTTGGGATTCCAGTCTCCAGCATGAGTAAACTTCTGCAGTACCTGGATCAGGCTGTCTCCCATGATCCACAGACACTGGAGCAAAACATCATGGATAAGCGTAAGACTTTTTTTCTTTTCCACGTTCTACTTTTTGCAGGATTTAAAAAAAAATTGATTAACTTAAATTCTTTAACATTGACCTTACTGTGTATTTCCTCTTTCACAGACTACATGGCTCACTTAGTTGAGGTGCAGCATGAGCGAGGGGCCACTGGGGGCATACTTTCCATGCTTTACTTAGTTCTTCTCTTCCTCCACGCAGAGGTCAGTGACTTTATCCTGCAGAAGTAAACATTTAAATCAATGGATACACCAAATGTTTATCCACATTATGCTTTGAATTCTAACAATAGATAGCCCTGGGCTGTATTGTGATGTAGATCACAAAAGTATACAGGGAATGTATTACATTTTTCTAATTACTGTTTATGTTCTAATCGTGTTGTTCCTGACAGATTCATCTGAAACAAGCAAGGCCAAAGTTACAGTGGAAACTCCTCACAGCTCTGTGAAGATGAAAGCAGCCACTCAGCTTCCTGCAGTCGGGCCTGATGATGACCTCACTGGCATGTTGCTTCAGGTAGGAGATATACTAGCCAGTTATTTCTCCAGTCCACAAAAAATATTTGATCACACAGTAGACAAATCACAATTTTTGGGGGCTAAATTTCATTATTAATTACAGTTTTATATCCAAATAAAAAGTTGCTGAATTTATCTGTTTTGAGACTGTTGTTGGGTAACTTTTGCATCACCTGTTTTTTTTGGGTTTTTTTCTTCTTAAACTCTACAGATTTTCCCTTTGAAAGCTGACCCCCGCTGGCATGGCCCTCCTCCCAGTCAGGTCTCCCTAGCCCTGCAGCAGGCCTTAGCTAAAGAGTTAATGCGAGCTAAGCAGGGCCAGATTCAGCAGGGTGGTTTGGCATTTCGACTCCTGCAGGCCATCGTAGCCCTACTCGCTTCTGCTCATGCAGGGCCTATAGTCATATCAATGCACCGGAGCCATGCTTTATCCTGTCCTCTTATGCGGCAGCTTCACCTCTACCAGGTGGAATACACACACACACACACACAGACACACACACACACACACACAGTCACATATTTCTGTGCTTCTTTGTAAAGCTCCTAAATGCAATGTTCCTGTCTTTTGCTTTATGCATGTTCTTTGCAGCGTCTCGTTTCCCAGGACATCAAGTTCTCGTCACTATTCCTCAAAGTTATTGTTGAGATGTTAATCTGGTTAGACAACCCAACGGTAGAGGCTGGACCACTAAAGACTCTGCTCAGATCCTTTGCTGGACAGAACTCTCACAAGCACAGGCTCGGTGATGGTGAGGAAGCCAATAATTTCTTTTCAGATGCCGGTTTATTCATTTTCTATAAACTATGATTAATACGTGTCTCTGCTGTGCAGTGCGTACAGGATTCCTTCACCTGACTGAAGCTTTGGCGTATCGCAGAGATACCGAAGTTCCACTGAGAGCTATCATAGCGATGCTGAAAGCTGGAGAGAGATGTAATGCAGAACCTGAACTTGTTGGCAAAGGTAATAATGGAGTCATTGTTTGGATTTGAATGCACAAAGTGGGTTGATCAGGTGTTCTAAAGATTAAGCAATAAATTTGATTTAAAAAAGGAAGTTAATCTTTCTTCAGCGATTAATGACTTTAGTAAAATAAAATATTATGGGCCTTCAAATTGTAATATGGGCCTCCAACTCTCAGTTTGATTTCTTCACTTTGAAAAGTGCTGAATCATAGCATTTTTTTTTTTTAATGCCCAGTAGAAGTGCTTCACAGTTTGGGTACATTTACACACACACGCGCGCGCGCTGTAAGAATGGGATGATGTCGGCTAGTTTTTGTTAGCAGCCTAACTGCTGCTTTGGGACCAGCTGAAGACGGGCTAGTGAGGCTTGGCTAGATCAAGTGAAAAATGGAGTTACAAAAATCTAAATGAAAAAAGATTGGAACGTTCACTTGAAATTCCAAAGTATTTGCTGAATTTGATTGAATCCAAAATTCCAATGCAGGTCAAAAATAACACCGAGATTTTTTAGTGGGTGGACTTTATGTTGCCAGCAAGGGGCCGGTGTGGTGACTAACATTGTTAGTGAAATGGTCTGGACCAAATGCAAGGATGTCAAATTTCAAATCAGGTATATAAAAGTAAAAGTAAAGACTTATGTTACTGTTTTTCTGACACATGTAACAGAAGACAAAATTAGTGCTATACAATAAAAGAAAACAAAAGCAGTGTTGGTGACAAAAGCAGCAGCTGCTGTCATATTTAACATTTCGTTGTGTCTTATAAAAATGCTGTAAGTCCAAATCCTGTGATAAATGTACCACTTATTATCTTTCAGTGCTACAAGGGCTGATGGAGGTGAAGTCACCATATTTGGAGGAACTACTGTCTCTGCTGATGACTGTTGGTACACAGAATGGGACGGCGGGCTCTGTTGCCATAGTGATTTCTTTGCTCCTTCAGGAAAGCGAGGAGCGAGCTGTGAAAAAGGAAGTGGATTCTAATAAGTGAGCACCGCAATTCTATTTTCCTCTCAAGTCATGCAAGAAACATTTATATTTGACAGGACTAAATGGCAAACGTGTCTGCCTGGGACAACAATTACAGAACAGCGCCTGCTGCTTGTGGCCTTGGATTTGTAAACTCCAATTGGATTTTTCATTCAGGAAGGTTGAATTAGCTTTACAGCTTTATGGTAGTTTTTGAGATTCACGTGCTGTGAAAATCAAAGAAAATTGCATTCAGTTTTTTTTCTGCCACTGAGAAGTTGCTTGCATGCATGGTCTGATCCAAGGAGTACAGCTAGATGAAGTAACAGCACTGTTAAATACTGTCTCTAAATTACCAAATAAGGTGGCTTCTGTATGTATAAAAGCAATGTTTACAAGTGTTAATTTTGTTTGATGTGATTGAGGCTAAAATTATAATTGAAGGTGATAAAGACAGGTTCTGTGTGACCTAACCTACTTAAAAAGGGATTTAGTGGTTATATATTTTATAGTATTATAAATGTATTTTGCCTTATATTTATCTGAGTGCTCCATTAAGTTTGTTAGTAGTTAACAGATGCTGAGTTGCATTTGTTAAAATAATCCTTCGGTTTGATCTTTGCCAGTGGCTCCGAGGTGACAAAGTCGGGGCTTAGCTCTGGGCTGCTGGTTGATTGGCTGGAACATCTCGACCCTGAGGTTACTTCAGTGTGTCCAGACCTGCAACAGAAGCTGCTGTTTGCCCTCAACAAGGTAAGATAAGCCTTATGTGCAGATAGTGTTCTTGTTTTATCACACCAGAGTAGGTGTTCGCCTGGCATTAGTGATGCATCCTTTCTTACTGTTTATCTGTTTCAGGCACGAGGCACCCCAGCTTACAGACCTTATCTTTTGGCCTTGCTTACACATCAGTCAAACTGGTCCACCCTGCTGCAGTGTATCAGTGCTCTTCTCAGCAAGCGTAGAGACTACAAGTGTGTAATTTTATCCAACCATTTCTCTGCCACAGTCTTGAGGTTTTATTGAAGATTATCTTTCCTATGTTTAGAGAATTCAAATTTTCACTTTGCTGCTATTTTTTAGACTGGACCCATCATCAGCCTTGGACTTCCTGTGGGCGTGCAGCCACATTCCTCGTATCTGGCAAGGACGTGACCAGAAGATCCCTCAAGTAGGATCAAAAGCTTGCATAGTTAACACCTTTTTTTTATTTTTCTTTGTAATTTTTCTGCTGAAGTTGGTGCTCTCCTTTTGGTCTGTTTAGAAGAAAACCGAGAAGTTTGTGCTCCGACTGAGTTCAGAGGAACTCATCAGCCTGGTGGACCTGATATTGTCAGAATCAGAGCTCAACAGCCACGACTCATCCCACGATGACAAAAGCAGCGTGGACCAGGCTTCCTGCTCCCTCATTCAAACCAGACTGCCGCTCCTTCACTCCTACTGTAATGGAGATTTAGAAGATATCAAGAAAGTGTCAGAGTACCTCATCAACTGCTCAAAGAAATGGGAGGACAGGTAAGATTTATATTAGTTGAAATCTGCTGTATCAGTTAGTAATCTCTACTCCATTTTTTTTTTCATCTTTTTGTTCTTTTCAGATTTTTTTTTATCATCCATTCTCAGTTGGTGATACGTGTGTTTATTACGTTTAGCTGTGGATATTTTACCACAGTGCTCAACCAGTTTCTTATTGTGACACATTGTATTGCTCTCACTAATTGGCCCAAATACTGAAAGTCATTTTTTCCCTCTTATGCTGTGCTGATAAACTTGGGGTAAATCGCACAAGATTTTTCCTTCTCAGTGCAGATGAACTTTTCAGACTTCCTCTGTCAGCCACAATGCTGTGGACCAGGGAAAACTTGATAATTAGGTCTATTGGTGTGAAATTAAAACCAGCAGAAGTCGTCTGTACTGTGATCTCTTTAAAAGCTCAGTGTATTATAATGAAGGCAAGAGGATTAAGGCTGAAGCTCTAAACTTGCCTGTGTTGTGAATTCCTGCACTGACTTAGCTGTCAGAGATCAGGGTGCAACTCTTTGTGGAGGCAAGCCCTCCTTTCATGAATATGTCTCTGGTTATTAAACCACTTTAATGAGGAAACTTTGGCCAAGGTCAAGGAAAATTAGCTTCAGAATTACAGTAATTTAAGTGCAGCTAAGCTGTTTGGTGAAATGGTTGCTAGTGAAAATATGGCAGGATAAAAAGATGTTGAAAGCAGAGGGTTTTGGCCTTGTGTTGAGTAAATACTTGATTGTATGTTAAGCATTCTTCTGGCGAGAGTTTGCTGACAGATAAGCTGGTGTTTATTCCGATTACACACAAACTATTGAACAGCGAGCCGATGCTTTACTCTTGGTCAAGGTCGCTCTGATTTGCTTAATGCATAGTTGTAATAAACTGCTCATTTAATAGAAGTGCATCATTTGAGCCTGACAAGAGCCTTAGCAAGTAAGCGGATTTTATGAAACTGCAGTGACTTGAAGGTGAATACCTCTGAATTGCATTAAGTCATTCATGTTCCTAGCTTGTATTAATATGCGTTAATCGTTGTTGCTTATTCACATAAATGATGGGCAACTACTATATCGTGCTGCCTTAACTCATATCATACCAGCTCTGTTTATTATCACTTGAAAAAAGATTAGTAAGTGAATTTGATAAAACTTTATAGATTTTTTTTTTTATGAAATTACATTATAATGTTAGTGTGACTCTAGCTCACTTGAGCAGAAAAGCTGAGACAAGTTTTCTGTGACTGCATAAAAGTAGGCACCCATTTACTGTCAATTAAAAAGATTCAAGCTACACAGCTCCATAACATCAGGGATTAAAGTCTTGATTATTTTCTCGCTAAGCTCGTGGCTTTTGGATGGACGGCTGAACTGTCCTAAGCCAATAATATAATAATGTTTTTTTCCATAAAGTGAACTCTCCGTGGTGGATTGCCCGTAAACCATAACAGACAGCATGCTTAGCTTTTTGTTTATTTTGGATTTCAGTGCAATGAGTAAGAGGTGCCAGAACCTGCTGCTGCAGATCTATCTGCACTTCCCTGAGGTCATCCAGCACGTCACTCTGCCCGAAGGCACTTTCAGCAGTGGAGGGGCTGCAGATGGCAGCAGCTGCAAGGTAAAGATGTCTCGCCTGTGTCATAGATCACATACACTAATCAGCCACAACATTAAAACCTCCTGCCTAATCTTGTTTAGGCTTCCTTTGTATGTTTGTATGCAACAATGTAGGTGGACTATAAGTGTAATAAGATAACATAAGTGCCAGGACCCAGTAGTCTTCCAGCATACTGTCAAGATGTTATTCACTTAAACCTTTTGTGGATGTGAATGCTTAGGCTGATTGGTGTAGTTCTTACTAAATATTTGTGATTACATGGTATCTTTTAATTGATGTACTTATTTATTTATTTTTCTTCCGCTGGTGAATATTATTATGGATATTATGCCAAAGGCTCCCCTTATGTGCAGAACACATGGCTACATTTAGTAGTAGGATTTTGTTTTGTTTTTTAGGGCTGTATAATTAAACAGAAGCAATAGAACACAATGATTTATTACATTGTGTACTAGAAATAGATCACACTTCACAACCTGCAGCTTTTATTAAAGGTTAAACCATTTCAGATGTCCCCACTGAAAGTCCTCATAGTGTTGAATCATGTTTTTGTAAAATATTTTGTCTCTGTCACCTTAATAAATAATGTTTTCTGAACTCTGCCAGAAATACCATTCTTAAAACCATGATCTTTACCATACCGCTTACTGCATAATTTTGTGTCTCTCAGCTTGATGTCCTGGTCCATCGCCTGGTCACACTGCTTGCTGATATAGGAGACTCAAAGTCTGCTGAAAGCCGCGTATCTGATGCCAACCTCGCTTGCAGGAAGTTGGCTGTGTCGCACCCTGTACTGTTACTCAGGTGAAAAAGAAAGATTATAACGCAGTTTTTGGTTCACGAGCTTGTAGGTTATCTGCCACTGCAGATGAGCGTTGAAGCTGATTACTGATTTTACTTTCTTTCTTTCTTTTCGCCTCCCAGACACCTGCCCATGATTGCAGGCCTCCTACACGGTCGCATGCACCTGAACATGCAGGAGTTCCGGCAGCAAAACCACATGACATTCTTCAGCAATGTGCTTGCTATTCTGGAGCTGCTGCAGCCACTTGTTTTCCACAGCAATCACCAGAGGGCGCTTCAAGACTGCCTTCTGTCCTTTATGAAGGTCCTTCAGGTGGGCAGTGCCACATGTTTTCAAATCCTCATTAGGGGATTTAGGATCCGTATCCTACTTAACAGCTTGTTATAAGTAGCTACAAATCATATTTTAATAGTGTCTTTTAATGTTTTATGTCTCTCTTGTCTTGTAGAACTTCCAGAGGACTCGTTTGCCATTGGTCTTCATTAACAAGTTTCTTCAGTTTACACAGAAGTACATAACGCACGATGCAGCAGCTGCCATTCCTTATCTACAGAAGCACTCTGACATCTTACAGTAAGCGGCAGCAGTACCTTTAAAATACATATCTGATGGTTAAACACCATGAAAAAGTCACACTTAAAATCTGTACATTTTCCCAATTTTTTATGTTATCATTTCAGGAGTTTGTGTGCAGAAAATCCAGACTTGGTCCAGCTGAAATCTCTGCTAGCCGGACTCACGTTGCCCGTAAAAAGCTTGTCTGCAGAGGTATCTACAGAAGAGAGAGATGGTAATTATCAGCATTTGATCCTCATATCTAATTAAAATTTTATATACATTTAAGCTACAAGTGATCACCTTGTGCCCACTGATGTAGTGAACATCTGAATACATTGTTTCACATTCAATGATACACCTTAAGAGGAGCTTTTGTGCTTTGTCCATGCAAACTATGGTTTCTACAAAGGCATGCATTTTGTAAAATAATTTGTTTGCTCTTCACCAGATGATTTGGCTGCAGGTTCTTTGCCCCTAGTCAACATATCAGCCTCATTTTCACTGAGTGCTGCGGACATGACAATGTACCTGAAAAAGATGTCAAAGGGAGAGGCAGTTGAGGGTAACTAAAACACTGCTGTAGCAGTTACTCCTCTATGTCCCAAATCATACTGAGTAATGTACTGTTTTTTATACCTGTAGTGAGTAAGATGGGTTTTTTCCCCCCTGTACTGTTATAGATGTGTTGGAAGTGTTGACAGAGGTGGATGAGAAGTCAAGGAGGAGCCCAGAGATCATACAGTACTTTATTGTGAGTCACAGACAATGGACACAAAAAAAGGTCAAGTGCAGGATCTGTCAGTGTGAAGCACGTCAATCACCACTTTGCGTTTCTTTTGGTAGAATGATCTGCAGAGACTCATGACTTCGCCCGAGGAGTTGTGTCGGAACATGGCCTTCAGTCTTGCCCTACGCTGCATTCAGAATAATCCCTGGTAGGTTCAAAGCATTTCAGGACAAACCACTCAAAAGAAACTTAACTGATATCACAAGAAAATGTGCGGCAATAACTGAGAGAAACAAAAGGTAATAGTCATTTAAAAATATGTTGGCGATGCCATAGCTGTCTATCGTCGTTCTTTAGTTGACATTTTTCTATAATTAGTTACCGTTTACTCTTCTCATGTAAGCGTGTATGTTTTTTGTGCTGTAGCCTGGCAACAGACTTCCTGCCAACTTTCATGTACTGCATGGGCAGTGGTAACTTTGACGTGGTGCAGACTGCCTTAAGGAATCTTCCAGAATATGTGCTTCTCTGTCAAGGTAAGAAGATACTACTGTGCCCATTTAGTATTACAGTCAAATGGCCCACGTGTGTAAAATGATAAATGGTGTATTTGTAATATTTTCGGTAATTTATCAAAGCATACTACAGACATCTTTGTGTTTAAGAGTCACACAGTTGTAGTTTCCCCCCTCTCCAGAACATGCAGATATCTTGCTCTACAAGGCGTTTTTGGTGGGCATCTATGGACAAATCGACACCAGTTCAATGATCTCAGAGTCCATGAAGGTCCTTCACATGGAAGCAACAACCTAACGATGAAGTGTACGACTGAAAACGGTGTCGGTCATTCTTTACATTCCAGACCTTGATTTTATTTTTTAAACCCTTTTAGTTCAGTACAGCAATGTGACGTCTGGATAATTTCTTAACTTCTAGGAATGCATAAAAGATCCCTCCAAAAAAGTTGAAAATATAATAATTAAAATGATAAAATCTATGTAATTGTAATAATGCAACAGGTAGTGCTGTGTTATATTTTAAAAGATGTGGATTATTTTAACAGTTTCAATAATACATTAACAATAAAGTAAAAATGAATTAGAATTGGGACATTAAAAGGTTATTATAAAGGTTATTATATAGGAATATTAGTTTGAGGCAGCAGAACAGAGAAAACTGAAGAAATTTTCAACATATTAAACATATGAAAAATAAATCTAGGAATTAATAATTCATAATTTAGTATGTAATTTGGAGGGAAACTTTTGCATTTTTGCAGTTATTAAATTATAAACAGATACACTATTATAATACAAAAAAGGGTTTTGGCTTCAAATTTTTAAAGTTTGAAAAATGAAATCCTGAAATATTATTCAGTTCCATTTTTATTTTTGAGTTTCCAGAATTTGCAAGAAAGAGTTTAACTTATTTTCTTGACTGTATTGGTTGAGTTCAAGAAGAGCTTTTCATTTATTAACTGCTTATTAGAGTTTTCAAACAGTCAAAGGTGTCGTTGCTCGAAGAGCGCTGTGAATTCCTTACAAGTCTGGGCACCAGTTGTGAGCATCCTTGGTGTGAACTTAATAAAAGAACTTTTGGAAAATACTTTTTATTTCTCATTCAACTCAACCTGACAGAAAGTGAGTGGTGTAACATTTCAGTAGTTTCAATGCAACTTAATATGGAAAGCAGTTTAAAGTTTAAAATGTAACAACATAAATTTCACAAGAACCCATTATAAGCTTTCAAAATAATGTTTTTGCACCTCAAAAAAAAAGATTGAAGGGTGAAAAAAATTAATGCTGTAAGGTTTCATTTCATTCCAATATTTCTGTGATCCTGATAAAACTGGAAACAGCTGTCACATGTGCGCTTGCTCTTCACTGGGGTGTAACAGACAAATTAAAGGCGTGATGCACATGCTGTGATAGAAACCATTTTGCCATGAAAGTGTGAGTTGTTTTGCCCAGTGCCAGTGACTTCATCTGGAACCCTCTTGATGAAGTCAAAGGGACAAGTTAAACAATGCGCAGGCATGCCGGTAAACTACGAAAGTGGACGTCTCCGTTTATGGTAAATTAACCATGGTGGTAATTGTTCAATCACACAGACCAAAGGCTTCTTTGAAAATGTGATGTGGGTAGGCCATTTTGCAACGTAGAGTGCTCCTGGTGTTATGTTACATAGTAGGACATGGAAATGAAGCCACAGCGTGGTTGAGGATCCTAGGTGATTGTAAGACATGCCCACACTGGCGGGTCAGTGGAATCTGTCATTCAGAAATGTTCAGTCATCCAGTGAGATACATGGGTCAGGCAGCTGAAAGCGGGTTTTCTTCAGACCACAATAAAGCATTTTTTTTCCCTCTAAAATATACAACAAACAAAACTATCAGATAAAGTTCTTTAACATGTTTATTTTACCTATTTGGGAAGAATAACATAACGGGCAAACTTGTGACAACGCACTTGATTCAAACCTTCTATTCACTGTATATGCAAACGCAATCATTTCTTTACCGTTATGCACCACACCTACTCGTCTGTTGCTGTGTGATGTGTTAATTGCACCTGTATGGTGTCCTATAACTCGCCAAAAATTCTGTTTATGGTCATCAATCAACGTACTACACAAGTCCAAGCAGCTTGGGCTCTTGGTCCGGCGCCAGCATCCCATTGGCTGGACAGCAGTGAGGCGGAACAGAGATGAGTGACAGCAAACGAGGAAGTGGTGGTGGTGGTGGAGGAGCGGGGGGGGGGACAAGCCTATTGCTGAATAGCCTGATGGACCACTGACAAGTTAACAACCTCTGTCTTTATTTGTCATACCAGCCCTGATGCCCTCAAAGGCAGCTGCAAAGAGCTAAATGCTTGTGTGATCATGGTTAATGTTTTTGCTTTATGGTAAAATAAAGAATACTTTATTAGGAAATATCCACTACAGGAAGTAATTATGCACTAAAGGTATTTTTGCACCAGCTCTAAATATTGTTTTGAGGGTAAAGAATTCAGAATAAAAGTAAATGTTTTTCTTATTTAATGCAAAAAATGCCAGCTTTGGCTTAAGGTCGTGTCATGACCCCTTACTTGGGGCCCCTTGTCACATTTCAGATTTCTCTCAAGTTGTTTGTAGTTCCAACAGCGAGACTTCTAATATGGTCTCCAGCCCCCAACACACTCACCCTTGTGTTTAGCTCCTGACCTTGTAGGGGGGGGGGCTGTATTACATATATTAGAGACTGCTGGACTAATCTACAATCAAACAGCATAAAGAGCAGTGGTTAAAACAGGCTCTATCTCAACCTGCTGTACACATTATTGCAGCAGTCACTAGTTGTGCATAAAAAGTACTTTGATCTTTTGTATTTACAGAACATTTTGCTGATAATTATTTGGTAGAATAGGTTTCCTCATTGTACGAGTACTTTAATTTGAATACAGAATCTTAATACTTCTTCTTGCACTGACTAAGTGTTCGAAAAATCGCTGGTTCCTCCTGCCCATGTCAAAGTGGACAGTAAATGAACAGCGAGCAGGAATGCCGACCAGTGGAGGCCTCTTGGTCTCCCTCTCTCAGCTGCAGGAGGGGCCCTGATGTGCCACTACCTGCCCTTGCACATCTGTCTGCTCTCCATCTTCCTCTCAATGGCACCCTCGTCTTAGATCATCTCCTTTTACTCCACGCTTGAGTTGCACTTGGCTTGCATGGAAAAAATGTGGACCGTCTCTCGCCTCTCTTCTCCCTGGCACTTTGATGTCTCAAGTGTGATTGCTTTTGGATTGTGGCTGCTTTCCCTTGAAGGTTTTGACATGAAAAGCAGGCTGGGCTCTCAGGTTTATCCCATGGCCAGTGATCCAGGACTAAAACAATCAACCTGCTCGCTGTGGGATACTATTACCAGAGAGAGTGAGGCACCAAGCATGGGGGCTTCCTCAGCCATAAAATACAGTCTTTTAATAAGTAACAAACATTTCAGGTGTGTTGATTGAATTATACAAATCCATGCTTCCATTAATAGATTTTACTCTTAAGTTTATGCTGGCAGTTGACACTAAAATATATATTCAAGCAACCAGAGACTACATTAGAATACATTCCCAATGTGTTTGCAGAGGTAGACAACTGAAATGATCCAACATTTTTAATGAATTAAAAAGAAATGAGGCTAGTAATTGCAGTTAAAATTGACCCAATCAGATAAGTATGATAATGTGACATGTCATTAACAGCAGAGGCATAAGTGACAACCCTTAAGCTTCACTTATACTTTCATTAAATATTGAATCTGTGCTCATTGCTGCTCCAGCCTGCAAATTATACCAGATAGATAAATTCCCATGACAGTGGAGCTGACGATAATCATCCATCTTCACATGACATTTGGCAGAACTCTTATTTTATGAGCTAAAGTGCCACTGGAGTGGATCAGAAAAAATAATAATGTGCAGTGTTCACAATCTCTATTATAGCAGATGGTATCTTATGACACTGAGGGCAGAGCGTGACAGTTAATCCACTTCAGCCATGTCTGTCAAGGAAAAAAGTGGGTAAATAGCCTTCTTGATTTAATTTAAATTTCAGCTCAGTGGACGTGTTTATTATGCAACAAATCTGAAGATAAAATTTCCTGCATCAGTGAAAGAGTCTTGTTAATAGTTTTAAATACAGTAATCATGTCTTATATGGATATTTAAAAACTACATTTTTCAGATTATCTCATACATTCTTATTGGTAGCCTAATTTGGAGGTATTCTGATTCTTATTTTCCTCTACTGATGTTTATATATCGTGTATAGAAATGCTTCAGATGACGGTGTGGAAGGGGTTTCTCATAGTGAACCTACAGAGAATTGTTACCTAGAAATGCAGCTCCTGTTCACTGATAGGTGTCACATATTGTTATTTTTGGCTGCAGCCAGGAGCTGTATTCAGTTGTAAAGCTTAAAAAAAAAAAAGTTTACTACCTTCTCAAGAACAAACTGTGGCAGTCACAGCTAGCAACTTCCTGGTGTGGCTGCCATGGAAAATTTAGCTAGATGCTTTCTTTAAGAGCTGGAGTAGATCAAAACTGACCAATAGGAGAGTTAATTTGAGACACAGATTTATTAGGTGGCTGAAAATGGAAAATTCAAGACAATGTCTTTTAACTGCTGGAAGAGAAGCAGCTGTTTGTTAAAATGTTTGCCATATCGACCTAAAAGTGATAGTCATAGTAAAACGAAAATACACCCACTGCTATTTCTAAGGTTTAATAAGGGTTATTTTCAGGCCATTTTTAAACAATCTGAAGTCCATCACTCTGCAGTGAGACAGATTTTTCACAAGTGGAAAACATTCAAGATGGCCGTCAATCTTCCCAGGAGTGGACGTCCCAGCAAACACCCCCAAATGTCAGACTGTGCAATGATATGAAAAATGTAAAAACAAAACAAAACAAGAGCTACATCTCAGACTCTACAGATTTCAGTGTGGATGTTAAATGTTAAAGTTCATGACAATACAATTGGAAAAAAGACTGAACAAGCACGGCTCATCTGGAAGGGTTGCCAGCAGAAAGCCTCTTTCTCTTTTAAAAGAACATGGACCCACAGCTTGCTTTTACAAAGCTGAACAAACCACAAGACTTCTGGAACAATGTCCTTTAGACAGACGAGACCAAAGTGGAGATGTTTGGCCATAATGTACAGCACCACATTTGGAGGAAACCGAAAAGTCATTGAGCTGACCATGAACTCCTCTGTTTAAAGTACTCTAGAGCAGGGATCCTCAAATCCAGGCCTTGAGGGCTGGTGTCCTGCAGCTTTTAGATGTGTCCCTGATCCAACACACCTGATTCAAATGGCTGAATTACCTCCTCATTGTGCAGTCAAGTTCTCCAGAGTCCTGCTAATGACTTCTATAGTTGACTCAGTTGTGTTGAAGCAGAGACACATCTAAAAGTTGCAGGACACCGGCCCTCGGAGCCATCCCTGCTCTAGAGTCAAATATGAGGCCATCTGTTCAACAGCTGAAACTTGACCGAAATTGGGTCATGAAACAGGACAATGATCCCAAGCATAGCGGCACATCTGCAACAGGTGTTGCAATGACCTAGTCAAAGTACAGACTTCATCCTGAATAAAATGCTGTGGTGGGACCTTCAGAGAACTCTGCCCAAACAAATGCCTGTAAACATACATGAACTGAAACAATGTTTTAAAGAAAAGCAGGCCAAAGTCCTCCACAACAATGTGAAAGACTGATAAAGTCGTACAAGAAACGATTACTTCGAGTTATTGAATCATGAGGTGTACTTAGTTTTTCACACACTACTTCTGCATTTTGGTTCAGTCTTTGTTAAATAAATAATAACATGGTATAATATGCCATTTGTTGTTCATTTAATGTTATATTTACCTAATTTAAGACCTGACAATGATGAGATAATTTTATATTATGTCCTGATATGTGAAACCTTAGAACTGACAAAGGTGTACTTTCTCTGTACCAATATTGTACAGTACCAGTGAAAATTTGGACACACCATCTCATTCAGTGTTTTTAATTTTTTTTTTCTACCAAAAATCTCAAATTTGGACTCAGACCAAAGGACAGATTTCCACTTGTCTGTCCATTCCTTGTGTTCCTTGGCCCAAGCCAGTCTCTTCCTCTCATTGTTCATCTTTAGAAGTGGCATCTTTGCAGCAATAAAACCATAAAGTCCAAATTCACACAGTCTTCTCTGAACAGTAGATGTTGAGATGTGTGTGCTACTTGAACTCCGTGAAGCATTTAGGTGGGCTCTTATCGGGGTGCTGTTAACTTGTGGTTTCTGGGGCTGCTAACTCTGATGAACTTATCCTGTGCAACGGAGGAAACTCTTGGTCTTCCTTTCCTGGGGCGGTCCTGATAAGATCCAGTTTCATCATAATGTTTGGTCTTTGTGACTGTACATGAGGTTACTTTCAAAGTTCTTGAAATTTTTCAGCTTGACTGACCTTCATTTGTAAAGTAATGGACTATCATTTTTCTTTACTTGGTTGAGTAGTTCTTGCCATAATATGCATTAGTCAGTGTAGGTTCTCTGCCATCCAGGTCACAGTAGTCTTTGGAGCTTGAAAAGAAAAAAAAAAGGCTACTGGACTTCTTTAAGTTTCTTGAAGACGTTTAACTTCTCATCCAAAAGGTTTCGTCAGTTCTCCGGTTAGATTAGAACATTACTCAAATAGGGCTATTCACTGTATACCAACTGTACCTCTTCACAACACAACTGGTCTCAAACACATTAAGAGGGCAAGAAATCAAGAAATTAACTCTTGACAAGGCACAGCTGTTAATTGAAAGCCATTCCAGGTGACTACCTCATAAAGCTGACTGAGAAACTGCCAAAGCCATCATCTAAGCAAGAGGTGCCTACTTTGAAGAATCAAAAATCTAAAACATTCTGGTTAGTTTAACACTTTTTTGTGTGCTAAATAATTCCATATGTATTTCTTCATAGTCTGGATGACTTTAGTATTAATCTACAATGGAGACAACCACTGAATGAGAAGGTGTGTCCAAACTTTTGACTGGTACTGTATATCAATATTGTGTTCAGAATTTATTTCCACTGCTGTCGGGTGGCTAAATAACAGTTACACCCACTTTTATGTATATGCAAAAAATCAGATCTGAATAATGATTTTCATCTAATATGGTTTCTCTACTTGTTTGTCCACTATAGGTGATGATTAGTTTAAAACTGAAGTGTGACGGAAGTAGAAGAAGCAAAACAATTTACTTCACTTTGTGAGACCAAAAAACAGATGTTACTTTTTTCTTCTTTTTTTTTAAACTTTTACAATGAATAATTTCAAGCTCAAACATGTCCATTACAAGCTAGAGACACGCGAAGAGCATCCCACTGGTGTCTTCCTAAAACTTCAGATAATATGCATTATGTCCCCTGACTTGAAGGTCTGCTAATAACAATGATTGCCACTTTAGCTGTGGATCTCCAGTGTTGTCATTCAAGAAGCTGCAACTCCAATACAGGCTGGCATTAGCCATTAGTATTGTTGTCTTAATGCCTCCTTCAATTATCCACTATCAGCCTTTATGAGCAACTACTGTCAGAACCTCCCCCGCTGGTTTTTCACCAATCTTGTCCCTGATTATCTGGATCAATGAGCATTAAAGGACCCAGGAACAGACAAACACAAGTAGTTTAAGGGTGAGGAAAGGGGGTCTGCTTTCAGACAAACCAGAAATCCCTGTAACTATCTGTGTGCCAGGGACAAACGAAATGGCTATTCAGTCGTCAGTCCTGCCACACACAGTGTTTGTTTAGCCACAGCTCAAACCAGACACTTCTAATCTATTTTCTTTTCCCTGCAAACCCAAGAAATTATTTCTTTCAATCTCTGTCTGTCCTTTCCCCTCCCCATATGTGTGTGCTTCCACACATACATAAAGTAGTGCTAAAATGTGTTAATCACATCGCTTACTCACTTAAAACAGTAGATCACTTATATTAATTAATTATACATTTATAGAAATGTTCATTTTTATGTAATAGTGCAGTTAGATCTGCTTTTTCCTGAAGTCAGAAATTAAAAAGATCATTAAAAGAGATGCCAAAACGCTTTGTTAGCTGAGGTTTCACTGTTGTTAGGTTTTTGTTATTAAATCATACTCTAGGGAAAACAGGCAATCTTTGTCTGCAATTCGATACAAGACACTCCACTTTACCTAAACACTGGCTTTCAGGTACAACTCAGGCTTTAAAGACATCCGAATTGCTCAACCCCTAATCCTGCCTCCTAATTTAGTGTTTGAACAGGTGCAGATGAAAGGGCCACACAGGTGACGGACTTTCCATCCTCACTCCGCGTATAGAAATGACCATCCTGTGACTCACCTCAGCTCTGACCAGCTGCCTCTTGCAGAAATCCCGGGCTGATCAAAGCCACCTCAGCCTGCCAGCTCTGTGGTGACAACGCTGACAGCTGAGTGTTTTCACCACCGTTTGAGCTGATGAGCGGTTAGTGAGATATGTTGTTAGGTGATGTGTAACTTTGGATTAATTGACACACCTGGGTTTAATTCACACAGACAGTGCTGGAGATCATCTCATCAGAGAGCCATCAACACTAAGCTACAGCTGCCTTGCTTTAAAAAAAAAAAAGTGTTAATAATCTTCGTGCCTTGGCTGTTAATGTGTTGATGTGTAAGCTTTGATCTGAGATGGAAGAATCCCACGAGCGTTTGACTACCGACTACATACTTTACAGCAGTGGAAGTAAGATTATCATTACCAAACACGTGTGACAAAATTATTTTACTGTAACTGCATGAAATGTTAAGATTTATGTCTCACTTGTTAGCATCTAGCATGAGTTTAAAAAAAAAAAGTGACAACATAAATATACAAATAAAAAGTGCCTTTTTTTTTTTTTTAAAGAACATTTGCCATTAGGGATGCATCTTTTTTGATGCAGTGTGTTTTTTAACGTGTAAATTTTGAGAAAAGTGCCGATATATGATTCTGGGTTAGTGAAAAAGTGTCGCTTTTATCATTACTAGGGTTGCTTTCCACACAATATGAAAATCTTGCGCTCTTGCAGTTTTGTCAGACTTTATCATTGCTTATGTCCGTAGGCAGGTAACCCTTACAAAGGGAGTGCTTAGCAGTTAGAGTACTCATGATCACCATCTAAAGTGTGCTAGTATTTCAGCCATCCATGAGGGACCGTTAAGGTGTCGCAGTCTGATAAAATTTGATGGCAATTCATGGAGCAGTTGATGGTGTACTTTGAAAAGCTGTAAACTTTTAAGTTTACCATCTTAAATGTGAACTCATATCGATTACATGTTAAAAGGTATCTAATTTCTAGTTTCTCTCTTATTTTCTGTCATATACGTATATTCAGTTTCTATGCCAGATTTTCATATTAAAGAGATTCATATTAAACAAATATTCAAGTAATGAGGTCAGTGTATGTACACGTATGGATCTAAATACTGTTTCAGACTTCTTTTTTTTAAATCTCGGGTCTGTTTGATATCAGCGAGAGTGCGTATCCCTACTATGGTCATCTCAGGAAGAGACACCCCCACCTGCTGATGAAACCTGATGTTTATTAAGGGGCAGCCAATCAGAATATGGGCTATACAAATAAGGGTTGTTTTGAACTGTGAATCACACAAAGCAACTTGAGTAGACTCCAAGAATCAAAGTATAAAGCAAGAAATGAGCAGAATAGGTCCCTTTTAACACTTCTTAACTCAGCAGAGTGCAGCAGAAACTGGTGAGACAAGTTATTATTTTGATCTTTGACCATCCACGGGGGACCATTTGTACATGAGATTTTCATGAGATTTCATGTCAGTCTGCCTAGCTGTAAATTAGGAAATCAATACAAATAATTAAAAATAAATAAAAATTGATACACCCACAACCAAATGTTACAAAAGAAGTCTAAAGAGCACAGAATAAAACACGATGTACAAGATAAAAAATAGTTTGTCTTTATTGTTTTGTTTTGTTTTTTACACATTTTAATTACACCTGATTTACCTGTTTTAATATTTAAACAGTGGATTTTATCGTCATGTAAAATGGATTTGTGTTGCGCTGCTACTACTGGGTAAGTGGAACGAGAAGACATACAGCTATCCTTGGTGTTGTAAAATAAATAAATAAATAATGATGCCATTAACTTAATAAAAAAACAATCAAATCAAATCAGCATGGATGCAGATGATCCACTGTGGAAAGAAGAAGTAGAAAATCAAATCAGCAATAAAACAGAGTTATCAGAGGAGATTAAAACAGAAACATTGGAACCTGCTATTCAGGTTCAACTACCTTTGTATTTACTTCAGTTCCACAGAACTGAACAACTGCTTTTATTATGTCCCCTTTACAGTAATTTGTTGCAATTATATCTGACAACCGTTCAACTAGCTGGTTGAGGTGGATGTGCCTAAATGAACATAAACATCTTTGCTACTTACTGAGCTGCCATTTGTCTCACTCACTAAAATTTCTGGAGCCAAAGATGTTGCAACTTGTCCCGGGTAGGTATAGAGAGTGAGCGAGAGAGAGAGAGAGGGAAGGAGAGGGGGGGTTGGGGCATGTCTGAAAAAGATTGCAGGATGCATGTGGTTGGGAAAGACATGGCAAATGCAGTAAACAGTGATACTATTAATTCTGTGAGAAACAAATCATAGGTTGGATGTTTTTTAGGTCAGTTCCATAAACCTACATGTGTTTAGATGTCATGTGACTGGGAAAGAGGGGGAGATGATTGGAGGAGAAGGGAAGAAAGCTAAGGTAAGCCCACCTCCACCACTCAAGACTTACCTTTCCTCTTCAGGCAACACCTTGTACCTGGGCTGAGCACCTCAGCAGCAAACAGCAGCTCTAACAACCAAGTGGATGCATCTACTGGACTGTCATAGAGCTTTAATTTTCTCTTCTTTTTTTACTCCGGACCTTGGAATGCATTTCACCATTCTACCAGCATACCTCTAGAAGTCAATCGGGCCTTTTTTCAGTGGATTGACATTAAAAACTGGACATGTTTGGTGCAGGGCAGCTGGTGTCCTCTCTCCTTCCTGCAGTTTTCCATTCACCTGCAGCTCATTTTTTTCCTGCGTTCCCAACCAGATTGGGCTCTCAACCTCAGTTCCTGATCCCAGGGCCTTTTATCAGCTACGAATCCCTGAGGAATTATTTGCAGCCAGAGCCATGCAAGGAAGCTTTGCTCCTGGCCACACAAGCGGTCGGGATTGGGCCACTCACAGAGAGCATAGGTGAGTTCAAACCACAGCTGCTGCAGCCAAAATGGGACTGATTGTATCATACTGGACTTGTTCAGATAGAGCGTAGCCAAACTGGCACAGTACGACCAATCTCAAAGACAGTCTGTGAGCACCATCTGATTGCAGTGTAAATGTTTACAAAAGACCGAGTAACAGCTCGTAACTAACAATCAATTATCAAGCAGTGTTAATTTGGGCATAATGATTGCTGCACTAATTATCCAATCTAGAGCCATTAGTTCCTTGTCACCCATTGGCGATTGTGTAATTGGTGCTTGTGCTGCGCTTTCCAGATGAACAGAGGCCAGTGAAGCAGCGTCGTGCACGGGCCAACTACAGCAGCTGGCAGCTGGAGGAACTGGAGAAAGCGTTCGAGACCACCCATTACCCAGACATCTTCATGAGGGAAGCCCTGGCCCTCAGACTGGACCTCATTGAGGCCAGAGTCCAGGTAATTGGCATGCTGAACTCCTGCTGGAGTTGTTAACTTCATACTCGTTTAGCCTATATTAATTCTTATGTGTGAAATTTTGCCTTCAGACCTACTATTTATTTTCCATCATAGACATCAATTATTTTGAAGATTTCAGAGTTTTTGACAGTAATAATCATTTACAGTAAAGGGTATCATCTTGTGAAACACCAAATAAAGGAAAATGTCTATGTAAATACAACTAATGTATTTTTTTTTAAATCTATAGGGCAGGTTTGTATTTATCTAGGCTTAAAACAACTCACATTATACATTTTTACTGACAGACTTAGGGATTGATCTGTACTTCTTTTCACCATCATACGGCCAATGAAAGGATTCCTTTCTATCCCAGCAAAAGTATAATCACAATTTCAGCTGAAACTAATATGAAAGCAATTCTTGCATAAAGATGTATCTTCCGGTGCCTGTTTAGTGTAGTTACACTGCAACTGCACCAATAGAAAGTTATATATATATATATATATATATATATATATATATATATATATATATATATATATATATATATATATATATATATATATTCCTTCATTATTTACATTGATATATTGCATCTGTTTCATTTGTTTCAAGGTTTGGTTTCAAAACCGCCGTGCAAAAATGAGGCGGCAACTGAAACTCCAAGGCCAGTCCGGAGGGCCTTATGTGAAAAGGGACAATGATGAAGCATCTGCAAAAGTGAGCAAATGTTTTAAACACACAGAGAGTTCAGATGGTGAGCACTGGGAGAAACAACAGGAAGCTGAAAGTTACCCACGGACAAAAGCTCCAAGTACTGTGCTGAGTGTACGCATGCAGCCCACAACCCAGAAACTGGGGAAGTGGGAGAGGCCGGAGGGGCAGAGCTCAGAGGAGCTCCGCTCTTGCAGCATTGCCAAGTTGCGGGCCAAAGCCAGAGAGCACGAGGCTGAGATCCACAGCAATGTAACCATGTCAGGAGGCACCACACAATCACAAACACAGGAAACTGATGCCACACAGAATGACTGATCATTTTCATTCTTCCTGTTTGTACATAATAATAAAAAAAAACCATTGTAGACACTATTTATATATAGGAACATACTTCTGGAACTTTTTTGGGGAAGCTTAATAATTTAGCCATATTAGCTGAATATATGTATGTCTATATATTCTGTAAGATTTTCTATTGGAAAATAAATGTTGCACAATCTCATCGCAACAGAATCAATTTTCAGAGTTTAGGTTTTATCTTTAAAATACATTCCAACTAACTTTATTTTTTAAATATCTTGTAATATATTTTATAGAGGATTTTTTTTTTTGTATTGAAAATAATCATTTTGTCTGTTTTTGAAGCAAATATAAAAACTCTTCATTTAGGAGCTGGTGGTTTATCTCATATATGCACCGATCGTGTCATTTTATGTGCTGAATACAGTTTTCAGTACACTTTAAAAGTGTCTGATGGCATCGACTCACAGTGAATGATACACGCTCTGTGGCGGGGCTTTAACGTGTAACAATGGCAAAAGATAAATGTGGACATCTTATTGTGTCAGTCAGGGCGAGGCTGAAATGGGATACACTCAAGTAATCTGTAAATGATTTCAGTATGACAGCCATCCCTGACCTCTTGGGTTACTCCACAGACAGGCAGGATGTCTACATGCAGCCACACGTCCTCACAGGAAACAATGGAAATAGCTAAAAAATGAAATCATGAAGACTGACTGCATTATTTACACTCATTCATTAGGCATCTAATACAATCTAATACAACAATTCTGATGTGCATTTTGAATTTTTTTTTAAATCTACATTTATTAGTTTCTGATGTCAAAAAGGTCATGATTTTCCCTTATGTTTAATATTGGGGTTGTAGCAGATAGCAGTGGCCTACAATACATTTAAAAGCTTTGCCTATATTTGCTTATTGGTGCTCATGAGAGGGTGGAATAGTTTGGTTTGCTTTGAAAGATCCCCGAGGTGTTTTTGGAACAACAAACGCTGTCGTTTATACTAATTCCTCTGTACTATAATTACAGCCTATTTATTTTGAATTATGAAAATTGTGCGCTGATATGCTGAATCACACACAAGTGTAGACAGGTATATGCTAGATGCTATGTGTTCCATGTTGCCTTAATTGTAGTATAAAAGTTTCTACTTACATCCAAACTTCCACATTTAAAAGATACTAATTCTGTTGTGTGTGCAATGTTTACAGGTTTGACCACAGGTTGAAAGTGGTACGACAGTTTTCTAAAAGCGCAGCGTGTCACTGCCCCCTTCTGGGCATGGAGATGTCTTTAGACAGGACAAGGGAACATGCAGTGTCTGGTTTCTTTTTTTTCCCCTCACATGCACAAGCTGAAAGCATTTCTTTATTTCACTGTAATGTCGTGAAACATCTTTTATTTGTTGTCTACAATAATTTTAGACTTTGCTTTAATTCTCTGAGTCCCCTGTAACAGTTAATAAACAATTAATGTCTTACAGTAATTGTGGCCTGCATCGATGATGAGGTCAGTGTGGGTTGTTCACATTTCAAAGACTCAGTTACAGCTCTGGTCTCATACTAATTACTTTCTCCGTGTCAGAGGTTGGAATCCACACGGATGAGGTCTGTGGGTCAAATTTGATTTGGAACTACTTTTCAAAATGGGTCAGAGAAGCACACCCAGTCATGTTTTTTTTTTTTCCAGCTGAGGTGGAAGGACTCTGCAAGCTGTCTTTGTAAATCTTGTATAAATGTCTTCATATTCAGTTTTCTCCTGTCTTTATTTATTTAAATTAACCAGAAATCAACTTATAGGCTTTGGCTAAGATTTTTTTGGGGACATGGTGACATGGGTTAATTGGGTCAGAATCTTTATATCGGGCTTGCTGGCCTCAATTAGTCCTCAATTAGGCCACGCACTAAGAACAAGAAGGTTAAAAAATGCATGTAGAAGAGTTTATTAACTATTATTATATGTAGACTGTCTGTGGTAACAATATTAGGATTTTATACTCCAGAAATCCTGCAGCACACTTTTACTGGAGCTCAAATGATACTTTTTATATAGCATTAAATAAATATATTATGGCCACAGAACCTTTATGAAGATGACAGCTGAAACTTCAGTCCTCAAACAATAATCAAGCATACCGCTTAAATGATATAACGGTGGCGTGAACTGGCAAATAAGTCTAACACTGTTTTACCAGCAAAATAAAATAAAGATGGACCCCCCCCCCCCGTCATTTTTGGTTATCATATAAGTCCAGATGGCTACTGAAGACAGGAGTTAATAAGCACAGCAACTGAACTGAACCAAGTAGATGCTACAGT
>JAMQGT020005097.1:0-20271 GCA_024447675.2 Pterophyllum scalare
TGCTGGTTTGGAGGAAGTGACTATTGAAGTTAACGCCAAAAGATCAACTGGAGCGAAAGAGTCTAAACAAATACCAGCAGTGCTGAAAGCAGCCGAACATGAAGATAAATCTTGGAGATGGTTTTGAATAATTTTTTCTCTAATTGTCTAAAATTTTATTTGTAAAGAAATCCATGAAGTCATTACTAGTTAAAGTGAAAGGAATACTTGGCTCTACAGAGCTCTGACTCTTTGTCAGCCTGGCTACAGTGCTGAAAAGCAAACCTGGGGTTGTTCTTATTTTCTTCAATTAATGATGAATAGTAAGATGTCCTAGCTTTACGGAGGGCTTTTTTATAGAGCAACAAACTCTTTTTCCAGGCTAAATGAGCATCTTCTACTTTAGTGAGATGCCATTCCCTCTCCAGCTTACGGGTTATCTGCTTTAAGCTGTGCGTTTGTGAATTATACCACGGAGTCAGGCACTTCTGATTTGAGGCTTTCCTTTTCAGAGGAGCCACAGTATCCAAAGTCATACGCAGTGAGGATGTAAAACTATTGATGAGATAATCTACCTCACTGGGAGCAGAGTTTAGGTAGCTGCTCTGCACTGTGTTGGCACATGGCACTGAAGAGCATAATAATGAAGGAATTAGATCCTTAAACTTAGTTACAGCACTTTCAAAAGACTCCTACTGTAATAAAACTTATTCCCCACTGCTGTGTAATCCATTAAAGTAAATGTAAATGTTACTAAGAAATGATCAGAAAGGAGGGGGCTTTCAGGGAATACTGTTAGGTCTTCAGTTTCTATGCCATATGTCAGGACAAGATCCAGAGTATGATTAAAGTGGTGGGTGGGCTCCTTTACATTTTGAGAAGCCAATGTCTAATATAGATTAAATGCAGTGTTGAGGCTGTCATTTTCAGCATCTACATGGATGTTAAAATCACCCACTATAATTATTTTATCTGAACTGAGCACTAAATCAGATAAAAAGTCTGAGAAATCAGACAGAAACTCTGAGTAAGGACCCGGTGGACGATAGAATAGGGTGGACAAGTCTAAGAGTCAGAGTTTCAAATAAAATGAAACCCACACACACGCACGCATGCACACAACTACCTCCCAAAAACAACAAAAGAAAACATCATTTGAAATCAAATATTTATGGAGGCTATAAATGTGCTGTCTTTCCCATTATCATTATTACACAAAGAAATTGTTCAATATAAGGATTTCACAGGAAATGTAGCACCTTTAAAGCAGGAGTTTCCAGAAAATCATAAACCTTCCATCTGCTACTGTATGTCACTGTCTGGGAATGTAAAGGAACCACAAAATCCCTGAAAGGGACCCCATTTTGCACCAGTCTCACTTATGTGAAACACTTTCCATACTAGGAGCTCTGATATGTCGATTCAAGTACTTTTACTTTGGGATTTTGAATTGGTAGCGGTTTATAAACCTTCAGAGAACTTACAGAAGACAGACTCAGCAGTGGTACAGGCAGTAGAACTTGAGTTTATTTGTATAGCTGCTAAACACAATCTTTTAGGCTCATCAGCAGAAGAGCACGAATCGAGACCATGGGAACACAAAACTGTCTGGCAAAGATGATAAGTCACTGATACACTACAAAAAAATGACCAAAGTGAGAATAGGAAAATGGAAGTCTGTGTATAAATACATATTACACACCAAAAGCTTTTCATGTTTGAACAGCAAGCTTGTCAGTGACTGTGCTACTTGCCAGCCACAAACTTTAGTGATATGTTCCCACAGTGAGTGAAACAAAATTTAGTGGCATTCACTGTGGGAACACATCACACAGTGAGTGATGTGTTCACAGCAAGCCAGCTGTATTTCACAATGTTCCAAACATGAAAGTTCAATAAAGATAACAGATTCAAAGAGGTGATAAAGCACACATGACACACCTTCAGTAAATTGTTATCAACACTATCTCTGTCTGTGGTTGTGCCTGCATAGTCAGTTAGCCATCACATTTTTATTGTGTCTCCATTCATTTCCAGAATATGATATCTACTGTCATATGACCTCATTACAGTATGTGGGCAGTCAAACCAGTGTCACAGTGTGAAGAAAGATTTTATGTTTTTAAACATATATTCACCTTTCACCTACCCCTGCACTCAGAAGCTGTCAGTCAGATCAAAGTCCACTTGCTTAGTTACAGTACACACTTCATGTTATACACATTCAGGAGGCCATTTAATAAAGCCACTGATCATCAGTGATTCATCTTCTGTGGGCTGCAGGCAGTTTTCATCAGTGTTCGTGCATGTTTTGGCAAAGGGTAGTGACTTTGTTCCTGGAATAATTCTTACCCTGATGACTGTACTCAAATGAGTGGGTAGTATTGGGTAAAGGCTTAAAGGAGGGGCCGGCCCACACAAATATCCCAGAATGTCTGCTTTTGTTTTTTAATCTATTCAGAACAAACTCGTCCAGAAACAGCTCGCATTACTCGAATTTGTACAGCATTACTGCAACGACTTGTTTCACAAATTTCAGGTTCATTTGAATATCAGCATTGCAAAACCATTACTGCAGCAAACTGTATTGTTTCCACATCATAAGACTAGGCTTTAAAGTGTCCTTATTGATAAAGGTTATAGTGAAGGGTGGCTGTGGCTCAGGAGGTTGTCTACTAAGCGAAAGGGTGGTTTGATCCCTGCCTGCTCCAGTCTGCATGCCAAAATATCCTTGGACAAGATATTGAACCCCGAGTTACTCCTGATGCGCTGTATAAGAACCAGAGTGTGAATGTGTTTGAAAATTAGATAGAAAGTGCTGAGACAAAGAAAAGTACTTGTGTGAATGAGACATGTTTTGTAAGGTGCTTTAAGAGAAGCACTGTATAAGAACCACTCCATTTACCAATTAGGTCTGGATCAGGTGGCCCTAAGGGCTAAAGCAGCTGGCTGACTTCCCATGATGCACTGAGTACTTCTCATGCACTCCATGCTTTTTGACGGGGCATTGATGGCAAAGAATAACTTAGTTGAGACAATGCAACCTGTGGAGATTCCACCCTGAGGAAATTAAAGGCATGATCACTGTAAGAATGAGAGGCTCCACGGGTTTGAAGCCTGACAGGAGATGTAATTACAAAAAAGCTTGGTCTGATACTCAACTGTGACGCTGAATACAAGCTAAACACACAGCACAATACAAACGCATTACAAAATATTAAATTATAAATGTCCCAGGTTAATTCCAACAAATTGATCTAAATTCTCAGGGCTACAGGAAATAAATAAGGAAACAATACAAAAGGAAATAGTAATCATCACACTTTTACGATTAAATGCCTGTTAAAATTAAAGCTGCCTTTTAAGCCATAGCTCACAATGAACCACACAGACATAACCTTTAAACCTTCAAACAAGATGTAGAATGGGGAAAAGCAGCACTAGCCAAAGACACACTAGACAAGACAGCAGGGAGGAGAGGCCACAAGTTTCATGGTAACTCAGGTTACACAGCCTGGGATGAGCACAACCACAACACCTATGCCTGCTACACTTATGGTTGATCATCTGAATAAGAGACACCTTTAAACTCGTCACAGACACAGATGCCCAACTCCAGGACAGACAAAGGAGTGAAAGGCATTGTGAATGAGCTTGTGCTGTAAATCTTGTGGTGTTTTGCCTGTTTCATGGAACATACTTTTCCCAATGTAAAAATAAAACTAAACTAAATTAAAGGAGTAAAGTGAGAGAGATTATATAATGAGCTACCTACTCCAGCACAGCTGAGAGAAAGAGTGCAGAATGTAAATGGGACCTGATCTGCCGTAGACGTTTGGTCTACTCCGTCCTGTAGTTTACATTCCTCTCTATGCTCTCATTTTTTCACTTTTTTTATTCCTCTCAACCCCAACTGGTCACAGTAGATGTCTGCCCCTACCCTTCATCCTTAACTTTATGTAATAATCTTACAGTTTTCTGTTGTACAGCTTTTCCTTCTCCCTAAATGTCCTTTGGTGCTTGCTACAGTGTTAATATGTCCTCTGTGGCCAGTTCTTTGGCTTTATCTTGTTCTGTTTGCTAATAAAACAAGCTTATTGTTAATCAGCTCACGTCATCTCAGCTTAGACTAGCATGCCCTTTCATGCCCACCATCTTCCAGGTTTGATAGTACACTGTGTCCTTGTCTCCCTGAAAGGCTCTTTTTTGGATTGCTGTGCATGCTGCCTAATCACTGACCCATTATTCCTCACAGCAACCAGGGTCTGCGAGTAACAGTGAATGGCACTGATGAACATGTATATCTTTGTATATTTTTGTTGGTTTCATCCCTGGAAACGAGCTGCAGACAATCATGTTCGTACAGGTGAAAAATCCCACCTCTCACCAACTCACCAAAAATTCCTGCTCTACATTCCTGGGCAAGCTCCTGCGCCTTGCACCAACCCTTTTGGTGAGAGTGGAATTTCACTGCTTACAGTAGCTAGTGCAGTTTACATTTCATGTGGTGATTTAAATGGAGTCATAATGCACATAAAACTATTCAGTTAACCTCCATTATTGTTTTCTGAAGCTTGTTCCCAACACTTGAGTGATGCTGACCAAAAGACCAAACTGTGTCTTTGACCTCAGAACAGAACATAATGTACATACTTAATGCTGCAGAAATGACTCACTAATTTGTAAGCAACATTTCAACAACTGCTGGCTAATTACAGTGGTGGGAGAACAGGACAGAATGGTTTCCTAAGTATGTTTTTGTACATGTTATTACAGGATGGACTGTAAATAATGCACCTCTCTTCTCTCTTTCCATTTAACCTGAAGGCTAGCACATGAAACAGCCCTTCCAGGACAGGTAACAGATTCTACACGCTGTGTTCTACACAACGATATAAAGCTTTACACTGACTGACTGATAAATGAGTAAGCTCTTTTCAGGTCTTTCAGTGACAACAAACAATGTTTACATGGCTGTGTTTACCTGCTTGGGTGGAGACTGAAATCACAATGAAGAAGTTAGGTCTGTAAACTCGCTCATTCTTAGGGTTGAAGTTGTCACAGGTGCTGCACAATGAAACTCTTCTCTACTATTTTACTGTGTATATGTTGTGGTCCTCTGTGATAGGTATTACAAAATACACACCAGAACGCAGAACAATACACATTATAATCCGATTTTATAGGATTTCAGAAATGCACAGCAATTTTAGTCCAGTGTCCTTTGTAATGGACACTGGATCAAAACTTACTACCTCACATTTCCAACCTATGTCTTTAAGTCAGGATGCAGAGCACAGGAGGAGGCAGAAAGGATTTTAGGGAATGAGGTGGAGTAAGGCCAGACAGGAAGGCAAAAAGTCTGAAGACATTTCAGCTTTTGAGGAGGCTGAGCAGGAACAATGTGACTGCACATTCCATTCCATTCTATTCACTTCACACCAATTCAATTCAATTCAATTCAATTCAATTCAATTCAATTCAATTCAATTCAATTCATATAGCGCCAAATCACAACAAACAGACACCTCAAGGCAGTTTATACTGTAATGTAAAGACCCTACAATAATAGAACATAATACAACAGTAAGTATAAGTATTGTTTAATGCAGGGCTCTGAAGTTTTCAGGCATTATGATATCTAGCAGGGGAAATAAACCTTTTAGTTGATGGTTGTGGCTGCCACAGTTTTCAGCGCATGCGCTAATAGATGAACAGCAATCGCAATGGTGGACTCACTAGTGCTTCTTGTGCTGCTCAGTCTTTTGAACTTAGCTTAAACTTTAACTTAAATATCTACGTACTTCGAGTGGTATGATTCCCAGTCAATATTTTCCTGTGTTTTTGCAGTTTTATAATTTAGTGTTGTGTGCAGCAGCAATCCAACCTCGTCGTCGCTCCACACAAAGCTTCTCACATTGGCCATTTTCTAAATAATGAAAAAAATCTTGCCGCGCATCCCACTGAGTTCCTCTTATATGTAAATACTTGCTGGATGTCAGATGTGTGTCCCTGAGAAGTTTCTCAGCCTCTTCACCATCAACAGTCTCCACCAGTGTGAGAACCCAAGCAGCACAAAGTGGACAATTCTTATGAAGCTCCTTCATACACGTGTTGTTGTTAAATGCCACAACATTGATTTTTGATATAATTGCATCATGAATCATGAAGTTTACTTCTGTGATGAAGTTCGACTGCAGTGATAAAATTTACAGTAGTCATTAAAATGCCAGTAAGCATCATTACAGACATAAATGAAATGTGATTATTAAAAAAAACACTTAAAATTAATCTGGACTTTCATGCAGCACAGAATACTGTGATAGATAAACAGAAGCCTCTCAATGACTTTTTGACCACCAAGCAAAAACACACTGTAAAGTTTGCCATATCTTATAAATGATTTCTGGCCTTGATACTGTCTGAGAGCTGAAGGAAACAGATGTGTGCAAAACCTGGATCTCTTTTCAGTCCAAGCACATTTCTTTACATGTATGTTACGCTTAATTCTCAGGGCTAGCGTACTTATTAAAAGTAACTTCACTATCAAAAATTCATAGACAGTTTTTAAGAAGTCATTAAAAATGATTGCTAATAGATTACTTCTATTTAGGTTCACAGATAAACACCAGCCTCAGGCACTCACTGGTTCCAGTCATGGTGACTGATACATGAAGGTCTTGGTTAAATTATTTAGATGTCCATGTCTTAAACACAAAGAAATAACTGAGTATAACCACTGACTCTGCTTTGTGCTCATTATCTATTATCTATTCATTTCTTTATGCTCCAGTCTCCTTGTTTTGAGGTTGTTCTTCCCTCCTTTCTCTTCTGTTCTGTCCCACCTATATCATAACAAACCCAGTACAGACAGCACTACACTGTAAATGACCCTCTCACTTTGCACTTTTACAGTGGCTGTGGGGCTGTGCTGGAAATGTTCCTGCCCACATTCTTCCAAAGGAGCATGTCATCAACACTAAAGACCTGCAGCAAAATCTTTGTAGCAGACATGTTTCAAGGACCCAGTCGCCTCCCAGCTGACCCTCTATTCACACGTATAAACTAAAACACTCTTTCTCACTAGTGTTTTCAGCTTTTATTTACCTTCAAAGTGTAGAACTGCTTTATAGGTGGATTATGAAAATTCTCTTGTTTTTTAACTATGATTTATTTTTAATGGGCTTATTTTTTGGTTTGCATTTCCAGTTCTATACTAGACTTACTGTAATGTTAAACTAATGAGATACTTTTCTTCTACCTTGATTGCTTGATAGTCATTTTAATACCAGCATCAATCAGGTGATTACTGGGAAACACCTACACAATATAAAGCACATAATTAGACTAGAGAACAGCGCTTTGAGTGCTCAGCTAGCATAGAAAAGAACTATATAAAAACTAATCCATTTACCATTTAGACCATTTTAGAGAACAGACTGCCAGCGACTCATTAGTTAATAATTAGTTCATATATTTTTAAACAGTATTAGTTAGTGAATCATCGATTTGTTTCTTATGTGTTTGTCAGTAACTGTAGAAGTCTGAAAAACAAAGATGGCGCTGTACTGTCTGCCCTTATGTTTTGAGTCTGAAGATTAACATCTGGATAAGATCCAGCTCCAACTTCCATGTTCAAACATGCCAGGGAAATCCAAGTGTCTGTAAGGAAAAATCACCCTCAGTGTCACAACTTAAAGTGTTTAGGCTATCACTGTATAGTTTGCCACAGAATTTTAATTAAGCATATCCATATTAACCAAAAGATTATGGTCCAGTGTTCCTCACACGCTGCACCTACACAGTCCCTCATGTTGTTCTACACATCCTGTTTGTTCTCTCCCTCGGTTTTCCACTTCTAAAGGCAGTTTCATGTCGCACAATATTCCTGTAGAAATAAAGGTACACCATAAACATATTTAAAAATTCTCAGTGTCATGGTCCCAGGGTTGTGTTCTTCAGTTATTTTGCTTATTATTTTTTGGTTTTGTGATTATTATTTTTTTAGAGCTTTTCTGTTAATTATTTTCATGCTTTTAGTTTTGGATCATCTTGTTCTAGGTTCCTCCCCAGTGTGGAAAGCTGCTGTGTGTAAATGGACTCATTCTTATATAGCTGTTCTGCTCTACGTGAGCACTCAGAGCACTCATTCCCCCTTGGGGTTCAGTATGTTGTCCAAGGATATTTTGACATGCAGACTGGAGCAGCCACCAACCTTTCAAATTACTAGGTGCCCCACCTCCCACCTCCTGAGCTACAGCCACCCCCGCACAGCTACACAGCAATGTGTGTAGGTGTAACTAACAATTACAGAGTTAGATACAAACCTACACATGGCTGTGTAGTTCCTTCCTGGTTTATTTTGGTAAGGGTTTTTCTCCATGTCTCATTTTCTCAATTAGTTTCAAATATCCTCCCAAGTGTTACCTCTCCCCTTGTTTTCTGGTGTGTATATACTGTCTGGGTCTCCCCCCTTGTTGTGTTGTCCCTTTTAGCTGTTCTTTTTCTCCATGTTCCTGGTGATTCCTGTATTCCTACATGTGTCGATTCCCTGCTTTGTTTTTGCACTTATCTGCATCAATGACTGACTTTATGAGTCTTGCATTTGAGTCCACATCCTGCCTGCCGTGCAGACAACCCATAACATAGAGAAGCTCCTCATCCTTATGTTTACACCGATGAAGTGTTTTGCTCTTTAGCTGAACCCACTTCAATTGTCTTTACCTACAAATTTTTGTCTAGTAAAAGTTAATCCTCATCTTTCAATCAATCAGAATCCAAAATTTCCACAGGCTAAATTGGGAACAGAATAATTTCAAACTCAAAATTTAAAGGACGCTGTGAGGTAAGACATAAATATCTGGCTGATGTTTTCTGTTTCTCTCTGTAGTAGGAGTCACAGCAGAAGCCTGTACTGTTCATGGAATTACTAAAAATAAATAATAAAAAAAATTATTTTAAAAATTAATGAAACTCTAAAATTGAAGCTTTCTGTACTGCCCACTTCATGCCAGCCTCCTTGATAAAAATCAGTAAACAGTGTTAGCACTGATGTACTGCTGCTCATCTCCTTCCTTCCAGAAATACGCCTGAGAAAGTAATTAAGGCAGAAGCACAGCAGACAGAGCCGATTAACCCTGATTGTAGTCTGCTCTGACACAATGGTCAGGGAGCCTCAGTGTTCTCATGCCATTGTGTATTTCTACATTAAAAAAATAGACCACTTAGGACGGCAGCTGAAACTCTGGTAGGAAATGCCTCAAGATATGATAACAAAGATAACTCTTGGAGAATGTATTGTAAGAGGTAAACAAAATTCTGGAAAGTCACCAGGGCCCTGAGAACATGAAATCTTTTCACACTGATTTCTGACCAGTTGTTGCTTTGCGTCAGTAGAATTCATCTGGGAAA
This sequence comes from Pterophyllum scalare, assembly GCA_024447675.2. Classification (NCBI taxonomy): domain Eukaryota; kingdom Metazoa; phylum Chordata; class Actinopteri; order Cichliformes; family Cichlidae; genus Pterophyllum; species Pterophyllum scalare. The sequence continues at coordinate 9,391 of JAMQGT020005097.1, forward strand.
ATGGAAAAAGCAATCCCAAACACAAACAGAGCTTTCATGCATCTAGTAATTCATCCTTAGTAATGATCGGGGCTTCTTGTATATTTTCTGAGGTTAAATTCCATATTGCCCAATTGTAACTGTAAAACAAACAAACACACCATTAGAGAGGCACATGCGTATCTGTGCATGTGTATTTGAAAGTCTCAAACTGTTTTAGAAGAGCTGCTGAACTCTTGCTTGTGCATTCAGTCCTTCCTGTCTGAGAGTTACTCTGTATTCAGAGCCATGCTGCTGTTGGGCCTCTCATTATTATAACTGTGAGAGAGAGACCAGGACTGGCAAAGTGCCAGGGAGATACTCCCAGCCAGCTCCATATCAAGAAAAAGCACAAGACGTATCAAAGGACTGAACCCATTAAACAGCCCGTGTCTTTGTCCAGTTCATAACAAATCAAGTACAGTTTACTTTAGATTCATGTCATTTACAAAGCATGCTGTTGTGCATGCTTTGTAAATGACATGTGTGTAGTGTGTGCTTCCACTGGGTTCAGTTTATTTTATGGCCATTTGTACAGACTGTTGTGTTACGTTGACTGGACCAAAGTATTCCATCATCCAACATGTTGGAAATTCTTGTTAAATGTGGCTAATATACTGGAACCCCTCCATCCACATGTGCATGTATGGAAATTTAGCATACAGTACCAGTCAAATGGGTGAGTGTTTCCAAGCTTTTCATTGGTAGTGTACATCTAAGTAACCAGGTCTAAAGACTGAGTCATCTGGTGAGTGGATGTGCTGACTCAGTGAGCTGCAATGAGCTGAAGTGACTGTGACGATGATGCTGTCACAGAAGCCTGATCCGACCTGACTGGGATAGAGAATTTCATTCCACTGATCTCTACAGAAATTCATGTAGTCAGCACAGCACTGGAAAGCAATGCTGCTTCTTTAAGCAATTACTACATCATCCATTTTTACACAGGCCTGCCTGAAGAATGACAGGAATGTGTCTGCAGCATGCCTGGATAGACAGAAAAAACATGCTAAGTGTAAATGAAGGTATTCTTGTGATTTTAAATCAAGTTCAGATCAAATTTTTCTGCATACTAAAGTTCCAATTTAAAACACTTGGAGATGAATTCAAAAGAAAGAACGTAAAATCTAATTTGCAGCTTAACAGTATAAACATTTTTTATCCGTATAAGTTTTAAAATAAAATAACCGAATATATGGCAGGCTGCGTTGCCGTTTAACTACTCGGTGCACCCTAACCAAACACGTTCACGGTGCAGTTTTAGTTGAGAGAGAAGTCATCCAGGAGAATCCCCTGCATCCGCTCAATGACTTTAGCAGCACAGGCACGCAATGCATACTGTATTCATCCCAGTCCTGGCGACGGCGTAGCCGGACGCTCCTTGTATGGCCACGTTCGATGAGGTTACAGCGCTATAAGCAGTGGTTTGTAGTCAGACTGAGGAGACGCGAACAGCGTTGCCAACGTGGACACAGGATCCAGGATTGGACAGGGACAGCGGGTTTAATTTCATCTGGACTCGATTTCCTGAGAGGAGTGTGCCATGGCGACCATAACACTGACAAGCGGCAGCACTTTGTATTGTATTTGTCTCCCTTCCACGCCTTGTACCTCAGGTGAGTCCAGCGCTCTCCCCGAACTTATCGTGAATATGCAGCCCGAGAAATTATTATTATTATTATTACATTTGGATACTTTTCATACGGAGATGTATAAACAAGTAGAGAAAGAAACCGAGAGCGCAAAACCGTAAATTATGCTGCCATTGGAGGGACCAGCTAGGGACTCGTTCATGTGCATGAACAGGTCTAAGTAAAGTAAAGTTTACTTCTGGGGTAATTTTCAGTCACTTTCAATTCCAATATAATTTTTTCTTCTTCTTTATGTGCACTGTTTCATATGCTGTGCAATTTTACGTATTACCTCTGAACACTAAAATGTCTTCGGTATCTCTAATAACAGGACTTGCCTATTACTATTTTGTCATTACTTTTGTAATTAGAAAAACGCTTTGTATATTTCTACTCAACGTTAGACTAAGTTTTTTTTTCTCCATTATCTGTAAGTGAAGGCATGTCTTAACTTGCAAATTGTGAGTTGTGAAAGAAATTACATAACATGCACCCTTTGCCTTTCAGCTGAAGAGGAATCAGCCATTTAAGGCATCTGAAAAGTCCCACAAAGTAACAACATTTCAGACAGGCTTGAGAAGGTGGCCTTTAGATCCTCAGCCTAGGAGAGACAAAAAGGCTTCAGTTGTGGTTGTGTATTTAGTGGGTGGCACACTTACTCGCTGTCATGAAACAAAGAAACCGCAAGTGTTGATCAAGCAGTCCATCCTTAAAACTATATGAGAGGGGATCGTTTTTGAGTCCCTGATAAGAGCTCATTCAGCCTTTGATCAAATCACCGTGAACCTAATGAAGGGCTGAGCGTGGACACAGTTTTGCTCTTTCTGGTTCTGCTGTTTAAAGAATGCAGAACACTGTTTTTGAAAATCTTTTTAATAAGTTAGTAGTAATTAGTAATAAATGTTTTCCAAAGGCCTGCTCGATAGGTGAACGTTTTATGATTTTCATAATGTGACTATAGTCTGGTATTGTATGATATGAATAGTATTTTACAAATCCACTTTTTTTTTTTAATGCAGGCTCATATCCCCAAGCGCGGAATGTGACCTGGAAATCCACCAATTTTAAAACCTTTCTGACCTGGGAGCCCAAACCATCAGCTAATTACTCATACACAGTGGAATTCTCTCAGTAAGAACCATTCACACTCTCACCTGATATCTCCTCCAACTGTTCCTTAGTCTATTATTTTATGTGTCCAATATTTAAGTGACACCTATGAGTTGTGTCTGTGTGTAACATGTGACATGTCACTTGTAGGGTTGGTGGCAACAAACAGAGAACTCATCACTGCATTCGCTCCTCAGCAACAACATGTGATCTGTCCAACTCACTGACTGACCTGAAAGCCTGCTATGTAGCTGATGTCCTATCTGAACCCCTCAGGGAGTAATCTCTGACCAGATTGAATTTCCCCACAAAAGTTCGCCAAAATTCTGCCCATACAAAGACAGTAGGTCCCTCTTCTGCTACTGTTCAAATCAGTATGATGTGATTTGTTCCACTCAAAGCATGTTAGCATGTTCAGGCAGATCAGCAATGAAAACAAACTGACACACGTTTACTTGGCCCACACATAAAACCAGCATAAGAAGAGTTACAGTACTGACTCAGTTTAAACGTGTTCATAATACACCTTGTTATTATGACCATTATCAAAGCTTGACAACTGCTGAATCTCGGGGCAGGATAATCTGATTTAAAGGAAGTCTCTAAAGTCAGGAACAGCCAGATGAGTCAAGTCAAACTGGTGAGGTTCACAATCAGTAGTGAATCAATACATTCAGTGACTGATTATCAATCAATCACTAAGTCTATAAACATCAGAAAATTGTTGCCCATTACATAAATAAATGTCCATCACAGGTTTTTTCTATCTAAATTGGCAACAATGTGAAAATAATGGAAAGCTAAAACTACAGAGTGCTAACCAGAAAATTGATAATTTTCTGTTGACCAGCTAGTCATCAAATTGAGAAATGTTCTATTTTCTTGAAGCTCTAATCTCTAATTTTTTTCAGTGTAATGTCCAAGCTATATATTTAGCTGCTGGATAGTTAAGAAAGACTTGTTTCATGTTTTAGCATCATCACTGATCACAGGTCTTACAATAGATCTTTATTTACAGTATGTGCACATATCTGCCAGTTTAAAAAATAAAATGGGATCTCCCCTGTACTCCTCCACAGCTGACATAGACAGCCCTGACTTCAAGCTGGAAGTGAGTAAAGGCAAAGCCACCCTGACTGTGACGGACTCTCTCACTGCCCACTTTAAAGATGGGGTCCGGCAGAATATCAGGGATATCTTCTCTGAGGAGCTGCAATATAAAGTCACTTACTGGAAAAATAAGAGCACTGGCAAAGTGAGTACAGCCATCACAGACAGACCTCACAATAGCAGTCTTAAACACATGAATGAAACAACGTTGGCTTCATGTTTTCCTTTTGCTGCCCTCAGAAAGTGCAAACCTCTAAATCCAGTGTGATAGAGATGACTAATCTTGATCCAGGGGTGAGCTACTGCTTCCAAGTCCAAGCCTACATCCCCAGCCGTGGTTTTGAGACGCAACTAGGAGAGATGAGTCAGACCCAGTGCTCAAAGGATGATGACCAGTCCATCTTAAAAGGTGAGCTTAGCTTTCAGCAAGTAGGAAAAAAGTGAGAAGGGAAGGGACTTATATTCATAAATCAAAGCACTGAACCACCAGCTACCTGCAAGATGGGGATTCTCAGTGTTGCAACAGTGTGTGTGTGTGTGTGTGTTTTGTAGACTAAAGAATCCAGACCATACCAGAATTGCAGAATATTAGCACGAATTCGGGAATTTGTGCTAATATCCTGCAATTCAAAGCTGATGAGACATTTTGTGAGAATAAAAAAAAATAGTTTGAGTGGTATTTTCAGACATTTGCTCAAACGTTATAGCAAAAATAGCTGACGTTTATTTGTTGAAATATAGAAGAACACAGAGTTTAAAAAATGGTCACAAGCTTTGCAATCAATGAAGAAGTATGCCTATTTAACACATTTTAACACTTTCTTGCTCCTGCTTAATGAGAAAAGATGTAATTAAAGCTAGCAATGATGACACATTATCAGTGATGTTTGTCTGTGTGAGTTTGAAGCACTCGGAAAAGAGCAGTGATGCTCTTTGTACCTGTCATAGATGAATGTTTTTGTGTGTGTGTGTGTGTGTGTGTGTATGTGTGTGTGTGTGTGTGTGTGTGTGTGTGTACCCAGCTCTCCTGCTAGTCATTTTATAGTGGTTGTATACATTACAGTGTTTATTATAGCAATATTTACTAGGAGACGTGAGGCACGCGTGACTGTGGCTCCATCACTGAAAACATTTAGTTCCATCTGCTAGATAATCTTTGGAACTGTGTGCAGAATTTTTGAAACTGCTTCAGTAATTATGTCTACTATAAATTCACAGCACAAACAGTTTGTTTATTTATTATTTTAGTGAAGCAAGTGCTCCTTAAGCTCCCCTGCAGAGTTCCTCCATGGCTGAAACAACTTTCTGTTAAATGGAGCATTTATATTTAAGATGCTAAACTTAGCAATTCAAACATTTAAAAACCAGGATATAAGCCAAATATATAGATATTTCTTATCTTCACTCTGTCAAGCTTAATATTAATATTTTGACACATTTAGATGCAACACTAGCACATGCACATGCCATTGCATCTAATGGTAAAACTTGTGTACCCAACAAAAAACCCCATCTGATAAAAGGAAACACTTAGATGATTTATGCGAGTATAAGCTGTAGGAATCAATGTTACATTTTAACTAACTGCAAGCTGTTTAGTGTGCCCCCTTGTTTCAGATGACTGAGGTTATTTGATACATTTTGAGTTAAAAAAAAGAATGTATGTTTTCTTCTGTCAGCACTTATACAGATATACAACAATTACTGTATTTTATGCTGTGTTGTAGTTGCAGAGATTTTTAATAGCAATCCAACAGCACCCTCTTGTGGAGGCTGGTACTGCAGCAGACACATGCACACCTGCTGGAATGACTTCAATTATATATATATGGTGGCCTTCCGTATCTGTGGGCATCTATATATGAAGTGTGTGTGTGTGTGTGTGTGTGTGTATATATATATATATATATATATATATATATATATATATATATATATATATATATATATATATATATATATATATATATATATTATTTCCAAGCCTTCCTCAGAATATGAACGACAGAAATATAGCTGTAGCTATACCGGTGGTCTGCGTCCGCATCTGGTGTTGAGGAACCAGGGCATACTGGAGAATCGGGAACTGTTGGAATGCTACTACACGTGTAATCCCAGTGTAGGGGGTTACATGAAGAGATGTGGAACCTATGGATTCTTCGATACCTGACATTGAAACAACTAGTAGCTCAGTGTTCCAATGTCCACAAGAAGCAACTGCTATTGCAAGGGGGGAGCCTTGGCAAAAGAAGCTAACTGCACTCCATGAATACCTGGCAGCACAAATGATCCAGCTGCTAATGGCTAAGACTCTACTCAGAATGGCTGACCGAAGGCTGGACAGTCCTGAGTCATAAGGATCCCCAGATGGGACCGATCCCATTCAACTACCGGCCAACAACCTTCCTCAGCACAACATGGAAACTCCTGTCAGGCATCATAGTAGCTAAGATTGGAACAGACACATGGCTCAGTACATGAGCAGAGTCCAGAAAGAAACTGGCAGAGATACCAGGAGAGCAAAACACCAGTTACTGGTAGATAGAGCAGTGACTTGAGACTGTAAGACCAGACTGATCACCCTGTGTACCGCCTGGAGTGATTACAAGAAAGTCTATGACTCAATGCCGCACAGATTTGATCCTGGAATGCCCCAGAACTGTACAAGATCACCAGGACCCTAAGAGGCCTCATCAGGAACTCAATGGGTATGTGAAGAACAACACTAGAGGCCAATATCAAGCCAATTGCACAAGTCACCATCAAGTCTGGGCTTTACCAAGGAGATGCTCTATCCCCAATGCTGTTCTGTATAGGACTGAATCCCCTCAGCCAGATCATTAATAAGACTGGCTACGGATACCAGCTACAGAATGGAGCAAACATCAGCCACTCCCTCTATATGGATGCCATCAAGATTTATGCCTGGAGTGAAACGAGACATCGATTCACTGATTCACACCACTAGGATCTGCAGAAACTACATCAAAATGTCACTGGAGAAATGTAGTTCGGATAGTAACAAAGAGAGGGAAGGTAGTCAGAACTGAGGGGATTGCACTACCAAAAGGTAACATTGAAGACAGCTATAAGTACCTTGGAATCCCACAGGCAAATGGGAACTATGACAATGCTAGAAATGCTGCAACCTCCAAGTACCTGCAGAGAGTAAGGCAAGTTCAGAAGAGTCAGCTGAATGGGAAGAACAAAATCCAGGCAATCAACACCTATGCCCTGCGGGTTATCAGATATCCTGCTTGGTTAAGCTGGCCAAAGGAGGAGATGGAAGGCACTAACATCAAGACGAGAAAGCTCCTTATCATGCATGGAGGGTTTCACCCCAAATCCGGCACCCTGAGACTGAACACTCAGTGTAAGGAAGGAGGCCGAGGACTAGTGAGTGTCAGAACCACTGTCCTAGATAAAACAACAAAGATCATGAATACATCAGGAAGATGTCTGCAAATGATCACGTGCTCAGTAAATAACTCTGGCAGCACAAACCGCAGAAAGAAGAGGAGAAAGGACAGGAACCATCATGGAAAGACAGGCCCCTGCATGGAATATAACACTGGCAGACAGAAGAAGTGGCTGATATTGAAAAATCCTGCCAGTGCCAGCACAGGAACAATCTCTAAGCACAAGATCGATAGAGGCTGGGGTCACCCAGCAAGACACCAGGCAAGACCCCGGGTGCAGGCTGTGCCCCGATACAGTCCAGCACATAACAGGAAGGAGCAAGATGCTAGCAGGCAGGGCATAAATGGAACGCCAAAACAAAGTGACTGGCATAGTATACAGGAACATGTATCCCGAGTATGGCCTGGAAGCCCTGAGATCAAAATGATTTCTCATATATATATAATAAATTGACTGGTTCTTATATAGCCAACAGTTGCATCAGAGAGCAGCTTAAGGTTCATCATCCTGCCCAAGTATACTTTGGCATGCAGACTGGAGCAGCCAGGGATCAAACCACCAACCTTCCTATTAGAAGATGACCTGCTCTACCGCTTGAGCTACAGCCACTCTGAATATAAAGTGCATCATACATATAAAAAATTGGGAGTGTTGCATTGTGAAGGGGCATCTGATATGAGGCTAATAGTGTAGGAATAGCCTCATAGTCCAGTGTAAAATCTGTGCCAAATCAAACATGTGGGACCACCATCTGTGGCAACTGCTTAGGAAATAAGGGAGCAGCATAAATACAGTACCTGTGACTTTATGTAAAAAAGGTAAATGTGTCTTATAGTTGAAAGTGGCGTGAGTGGCTAGTGGTTGGTAACGCCTGTCCATTCCAAATGACCAGCAAAGTAAATTCTTAAGTGTAACATAATCTTTTGTTTTCCACAGAGTATTCTCCTGCTGTGATCATTTCTGCCGTCTTCCTCATCTTGCTGCTGATTGGCATCATAACTGTCACAGTGATCTGCTGCAAACGGAGGAAAAAAGATATTAAAAGTGGAGAAAAGGGTGTTGTATAGAATGGGTGTTTCATTACATGTGCATCTCGTTAGGAAAATGTGGTACAAATGAACTGGAATTTTGCCTGTAGGAAGCGCAAGGGACTATCTAGCTCAACATTTCTTGATGAAACACTGGAATTCAATTTAGTTTCTGTGAAACTGCTTTATATATTGTCAGTTTTTTGTGGGTTTTTCTCTCTCATTTTAAGCTACAGAGAAAGGGACACTGTTAAAATACTTCAGTCTGCTGGCATTGTAAATATTGCATTCCTTTTCTTTTACATTGGTGAGTGGTACTTTAACACTAGCAACTTATTTTATTTATTTAATTTTAAAGTCTATCTAACTTCAAATGACTGTCATAATGAGGATCCTTTGCTTTCAATATTTTTTGGGAAATAGGGAAAATGGTGTGTGTATAATTGTGTTCAATTGATATTAAAGATAATAAATATTTTACTCAATATGACCAGCTTGTACAGAAGTGATTTACTGATCTTATAATTTCCGAAAATTATTTTCCTGCATATTTTCACTGATTCTGAGTAAGGGGCGGCTTATCAGGAGAAATACAAGGCTGCACTGGGTTCTTATCTTTCTATGGATTAATATTTATCAGTATCAGACTTCAGATGCTGAGAGAGGGAAGTTTTAAATTCTACTTTGTAAAGAAGAAACCTTAAAAAGTTTGTTGACACTGAGACTAAGTAAGGGTTTAAAAAGCTTTAGATTTATGATTCTTTCATTGCCATACAGACTTTTTCAGACTGCACAGCGTACTATTCTCTTGATGTTTTCTTAATAGAGTTTAAAGTGGGCTGTATAGTCATGGCCAAAGGTTTTGGCAATAGCACAAAGTTTGTTTTTCATGCACTTTACTACTTTAGTTTTTAGTCATCATTGTGATTTTTCACAGCACTTTCATAAGTTTAAAGAACTTTTACTGGCAAATGAATTAAAAAATGTTCTGGCAGTGGTACCACTAGCAGACCTTTTGGCCATGACTGCATTATGTGCAGACACCACATTTCAGGAGGCAACACATGTCATCTGTGGTTCTTAAGATATGAACCTCCAAATTTTCCCATCATCTATCCATGGTTGTGTGAGTGTGTGTGTGTGTCACGGCCCTGCTGTGATTTGTGACCTATTGGGTGTGGCTTGCTCTTTCACCCACCTTAGGTGCCACCCCTTTTGTACAGTTGACTCAACTCAGCAATTAAGCCAGTGTGCCTGAAGTGAGCCTCTCTCAGGCTCACTTCAGAGCCAGAGAGCCTTTGTGAAACTGCTTGTGAGTGCTGTGTGCACACTGTGGCTGCTTACTCCTGCTCTGTGGAGAGGAGGGCGTTCACCTTATGCTGTTAGCTTAGTGACTAACGTCTGTGTTTTGTATTTTCTTTCTTTTGATGGTGATGGCGGTCTGTCCGTCTCTTTTTGTTGAACCATTAATAAAAACCTTTTATTTTAACAGTTTTGCCTCCTTGTCTCCTTTTTGTCAACCTGGACACTTTTTGTTACTTCCTCACATCCCCTGGACTTTTCAGGGGACTGCAACAGTGTCATAGACAAAGTGCCAAAAGTGCATTAAAACATTTGTATTAATATGCAAGCAAATGTGGCTTGTAGTACAATAGCACTATGAGTGGTCAATTAAACTTCAAACAGTGCCAAACAAATACTATTCCATAAAAATTTAGTTAGCAATATGATGGAACCAAGTAAATACTATAAAACATAACCATTACGTATTGCTCCTTCAGAGATCCCAATGTTTGGAAATCCCTTCATCACCCTCCCACCTCATTCACAGGGAGTCCCTACCCAGGCAGGGTGCATGAAACCAGGGTGTGGGAAGACCCTCCCACTGGCCCCCACCAGCGTGATTGGTGTGATGCGAGTGTTAGTGGGAAGAATGTGTATGACTGTGTGAAAAGCTACACCAACCATTGAAATTGGAGGGACAGATGTAGCATGAGCACTGAGTAACAGGGCCCATCATACCATCACTCCCCCCAAGATGTAAATAAAATTGAGGAGCAGGCAGCAGTGAACAGAAAAGTGAACCACTCATCAGCTCCACCTACTCTCCACACCGTGGTCACATAGCGTCTCCAAGTCCCATCAATCACTGCGTGTTGAAGTTAATTACTTAATCAAATAAGGGGCAAATTTGGCTGTGCATTAAAAATGTGATAGTTTATGCTTACAACATGGTAGCTGAGTTTGAACGTAGGAAATGCTTTTAAGCAGCTGATCAATAAAACATCTGGATTATGTTTTTGTTGTGTATGCTTTTTAAGTGATTTCTGCAAACACATCTAGTGGAAGGAAAATATACCCCTGTACATTAAATGCATGATATATAAGTGTAAACTCTTCTGTTTTATATGTCAATTGCAAATTGCATAATATGAGAATTATTATCACTCTATCGATCTTAATAAGGCCTAATTCCACTTTCTGCGTCGGTCCTAGGGCACATAACTCAAAATCCTCCTAACTTAACCAGCACATGCTGAATGAAGGTACACTAGAATAACATA